>ONZH01013643.1:0-52311 GCA_900303285.1 Rhinella marina
GCCTTGATTAGTGGCTGAAAAAAATTAACCTGAATGTCAGGTATTTAGGACACACAATGTTATACTGCACACGCAGCGCAGGTAATGTCGCTTGATTAGCAGCAGAAAAAAAATACACCCGGATGTTAGGTATTTAGAATACACAAACGTTATACTGCACACGCAGCACAGGTAATGTCGCCTTGATTAGCAGCAGATAAAAATACACTGGATGTTGGTATTTAGGACACACACAAACGTTATCTGCACATGAAGCACAGGTAATGTCGCCTTGATTAGCGGCAGAAAAAAATACACCGGATGTTTGGTATTTAGGACACACAAACGTTATACTGCACACACAGCACAGGTAATGTCGCTTGATTAGCGGCAGAAAAAATACACTGGATGTTAGGTATTTAGGTTACACAAACTTTATACTGCACACGCAGCACAGGTAATGTGGCCTTGATTAGCGGCAGAAAAAATACACCGGATGTCAGGTATTTAGGGACAAAACGTTATACTGCACACGCAGCCACAGGTAATTGTCGCCTTGATTAGCTGCAGAAAAAAAATACACCGGATGTTAGGTATTTAGGACACACAAACGTTATACTGCACACGCAGCACAGGTAATGTCGCCTTGATTAGCGGCAGAAAAAAATACACTGGATTTCAGGTGTTTAGGACACAAACGTTATACTGCACACGCAGCACAGGTAATGTCGCCTTGATTAGCGACGGAAAAAAGTACACTGGATTTAAGGTATTTAGGACACACAAACGTTATACTGCACACGCCAGCACAGGGAATGTCGTCTTGATTAGCGGCAGAAAAAAAATACACTGGATGTCAGGTATTTAGGACACACAAATGTTATACTGCACATGCAGCACAGGTAATGTCGCCTTCATTAGCGGCAGAAAAAAATGCACCGGATGTTAGGTATTTAGGACACACAAACGTTATACTGCACACGCAGCACAGGTAATGTCGCCTTGATTAGCGGCAGAAAAAATACACTGGATGTCAGGAATTTGGGTTACACAAACGTTATACTGCACACGCAGCACAGGTAATGTTGCCCTTGATTAGCGGCAGAAAAAAATACACCGGGTGGTAGGTATTTTGGACACACAAACGTTATACTGCACACGCAGCACAGGTAATGTCGCCTTGATTAGTGGCTGAAAAAATTACACTGAATGTCAGGTATTTAGGACACACAAATGTTATACTGCACACGCAGCGCAGGGTAATGTCGCCTTGATTAGCAGCAGAAAAAATACACCGGATGTTAGGTATTTAGAATACACAAACGTTATACTGCACACGCAGCACAGGTAATGTCGCCTTGATTAGCGGCAGAAAAAATACACCGGATGTCAGGTATTTAGGACACACAAACGTTATACTGCACACGCAGCACAGGTAATGTCGCCTTGATTAGCTGCAGAAAAAAATACACGGATGTTAGGTATTTAGGACACACAAACGTTATACTGCACACGCAGCACAGGTAATGTCGCCTTGATTAGCGGCAGAAAAAAATACACTGGATTCAGGTGTTTAGGACACAAACGTTATACTGCACACGCAGCACAGGTAATGTCGCCTTGATTAGCGACGGAAAAAAAGTACACTGGATTTAAGGTATTTAGGACACACAAACGTTATACTGCACACGCAGCACAGGAATGTCGTCTTGATTAGCGGCAGAAAAAAATACACCGGATGTCAGGTATTTAGGACACACAAATGTTATACTGCACACGCAGCACAGGTGAATGTCGTCTTGAATTAGCGGCAAAAAAAATACACCGGATGTCAGGTATTTTAGGACACACAAATGTTATACTGCACATGCAGCACAGGTAATGTCGCCTTCATTAGCGGCAGAAAAAAAATGCACCGGATGTTAGGTATTTAGGACACACAAACGTTATACTGCACACGCAGCACAGGTAATGTCGCCTTGATTAGTGGCAGAAAAAAAATACAACCGGATGTCAGGTATTTAGGATATACAAACGTTATACTGCACGCGCAGCACAAGTAATGTCGCCTTGATTAGTGGCAGAAAAAAATACACCGGATGTTTGGTATTTAGGACACACAAACGTTATACTGCACACGCAGCACAGGCTATGTCGCCTTGATTAGCGGCAGAAAAAAAATACACTGGATGTCAGGTATTTGGGTTACACAAACGTTATACTGCACACGCAGCACAGGTAATGTTGCCTTGATTAGCGGCAGAAAAAAATACACCGGGTGTTAGGTATTTTGGACACACAAACGTTATACTGCACACGCAGCACAGGTAATGTCGCCTTGATTAGTGGCTGAAAAAATTACACTGAATGTCAGTATTTAGGACACACAAATGTTATACTGCACACGCAGCGCAGGTAATGTCGCCTTGATTAGCAGCAGAAAAAAATACACCGGATGTTAGGTATTTAGAATACACAAACGTTATACTGCACACGCAGCACAGGTAATGTCGCCTTGATTAGCAGCAGATAAAAATACACTGGATGTTAGGTATTTAGGACACACAAACGTTATACTGCACATGAAGCACAGGTAATGTCGCCTTGATTAGCGGCAGAAAAAAATACACCGGATGTTTGGTATTTAGGACACACAAACGTTATACTGCACACACAGCACAAGGTAATGTCGCCTTGATTAGCGGCAGAAAAAAATACACTGGATGTTAGGTATTTAGGTTACACAAACTTTATACTGCACACGCAGCACAGGTAATGCGGCCTTGATTAGCGGCAGAAAAAATACACCGGATGTCAGGTATTTAGGACACACAAACGTTTATACTGCACACGCAGCACAGGTAATGTCGCCTTGATTAGCGGCAGAAAAAAATACACCGGATGTTAGGTATTTAGGACACACAAACGTTATACTGCACACGCAGCACAGGTAATGTCGCCTTGATTAGCGGCAGAAAAAAATACACTGGATTTCAGGTGTTTAGGACACAAACGTTATACTGCACACGCAGCACAGGTAATGTCGCCTTGATTAGCGACGAAAAAAGTACAACTGGATTTAAGGTATTTAGGACACACAAAACGTTAAACTGCACACGCAGCACAGGAATGTCGTCTTGATTAGCGGCAGAAAAAAATACACTGGATGTCAGGTATTTAGGGACACACAAATGTTATACTGCACATGCAGCACAGGTAATGTCGCCTTCAATTAGCGGCAGAAAAAAAGCACCGGATGTTAGGTATTTAGGACACACAAACGTTATACTGCACACGCAGCACAGGTAATGTCGCCTTGATTAGCGGCAGAAAAAATACACTGGATGTCAGGAATTGGGTACACAAACGTTATAACTGCACACGCAGCACAGGTAATGTTGCCTTGATTAGCGGCAGAAAAAAATACACCCGGATGTAGGTATTTTGGACACAGAAACGTTATACTGCACACGCAGCACAGGTAATGTCGCCTTGATTAGTGGCTGAAAAAATTACACTGAATGTCAGGTATTTAGGACACACAAATGTTATACTGCACACGCAGCACAGGTAATGTCGCCTTGATTAGCAGCAGAAAAAAATACACGGATGTTAGGTATTTAGAATACACAAACGTTTATACTGCACACGCAGCACAGGTAATGTCGCCTTGATTAGCGGCAGAAAAAATACACCGGATGTCAGGTATTTAGGACACACAAACGTTATACTGCACACGCAGCACAGGTATGTCGCCTTGATTAGCTGCAGAAAAAAATACACCGCGATGTTAGGTATTTAGAATACACAAACGTTATACTGCACACGCAGCACAGGTAATGTCGCCTTGATTAGCAGCAGATAAAAATACACTGGATGTTAGGTATTTTAGGACACACAAACGTCTATACTGCACATGAAGCAGCAGGTAATGTCGCCTTGATTAGCGGCAGAAAAAAAATACACCGGATGTTTGGTATTTAGGACACACAAACGTTATACTGCACACACAGCACAGGTAATGTCGCCTTGATTAGCGGCAGAAAAAAATACACTGGATGTTAGGTATTTAGGTTACACAAACTTTATACTGCACACGCAGCACAGGTAATGTGGCCTTGATTAGCGGCAGAAAAAATACACCGGATGTCAGGTATTTAGGACACACAAACGTTATACTGCACACGCAGCACAGGTAATGTCGCCTTGATTAGCTGCAGAAAAAAATACACCGGATGTTAGGTATTTAGGACACACAAACGTTATACTGCACACGCAGCACAGGTAATGTCGCCTTGATTAGCGGCAGAAAAAAATACACTGGATTTCAGGTGTTTAGGACACAAACGTTATACTGCACACGCAGCACAGGTAATGTCGCCTTGATTAGCGACGGAAAAAAGTACACTGGATTTAAGGTATTTAGGACACACAAACGTTATACTGCACACGCAGCACAGGGAATGTCGTCTTGATTAGCGGCAGAAAAAAATACACTGGATGTCAGGTATTTAGGACACACAAATGTTATACTGCACATGCAGCACAGGTAATGTCGCCTTCATTAGCGGCAGAAAAAAATGCACCGGATGTTAGGTATTTAGGACACACAAACGTTATACTGCACACGCAGCACAGGTAATGTCGCCTTGATTAGCGGCAGAAAAAAATACACTGGATGTCAGGAATTTGGGTTACACAAACGTTATACTGCACACGCAGCACAGGTAATGTTGCCTTGATTAGCGGCAGAAAAAAATACACCGGGTGGTAGGTATTTTGGACACACAAACGTTATACTGCACACGCAGCACAGGTAATGTCGCCTTGATTAGTGGCTGAAAAAAATTACACTGAATGTCAGGTATTTAGGACACACAAATGTTATACTGCACACGCCAGCGCAGGTAATGTCGCCTTGATTAGCAGCAGAAAAAAATACACCGGATGTTAGGTATTTAGAATACACAAACGTTATACTGCACACGCAGCACAGGTAATGTCGCCTTGATTAGCGGCAGAAAAAATACACCGGATGTCAGGTATTTAGGACACACAAACGTTATACTGCACACGCAGCACAGGTAATGTCGCCTTGATTAGCTGCAGAAAAAAATACACCGGATGTTAGGTATTTAGGACACACAAACGTTATACTGCACACGCAGCACAGGTAATGTCGCCTTGATTAGCGGCAGAAAAAAATACACTGGATTTCAGGTGTTTAGGACACAAACGTTATACTGCACACGCAGCACAGGTAATGTCGCCTTGATTAGCGACGGAAAAAAGTACACTGGATTTAAGGTATTTAGGACACACAAACGTTATACTGCACACGCAGCACAGGGAATGTCGTCTTGATTAGCGGCAGAAAAAAATACACCGGATGTCAGGTATTTAGGACACACAAATGTTATACTGCACACGCAGCACAGGGAATGTCGTCTTGATTAGCGGCAGAAAAAAATACACCGGATGTCAGGTATTTAGGACACACAAATGTTATACTGCACATGCAGCACAGGTAATGTCGCCTTCATTAGCGGCAGAAAAAAATGCACCGGATGTTAGGTATTTAGGACACACAAACGTTATACTGCACACGCAGCACAGGTAATGTCGCCTTGATTAGTGGCAGAAAAAAAATACACCGGATGTCAGGTATTTAGGATATACAAACGTTATACTGCACGCGCAGCACAAGTAATGTCGCCTTGATTAGTGGCAGAAAAAAATACACCGGATGTTTGGTATTTAGGACACACAAACGTTATACTGCACACGCAGCACAGGCTATGTCGCCTTGATTAGCGGCAGAAAAAAATACACTGGATGTCAGGTATTTGGGTTACACAAACGTTATACTGCACACGCAGCACAGGTAATGTTGCCTTGATTAGCGGCAGAAAAAAATACACCGGGTGTTAGGTATTTTGGACACACAAACGTTATACTGCACACGCAGCACAGGTAATGTCGCCTTGATTAGTGGCTGAAAAAATTACACTGAATGTCAGGTATTTAGGACACACAAATGTTATACTGCACACGCAGCGCAGGTAATGTCGCCTTGATTAGCAGCAGAAAAAAATACACCGGATGTTAGGTATTTAGAATACACAAACGTTATACTGCACACGCAGCACAGGTAATGTCGCCTTGATTAGCAGCAGATAAAAATACACTGGATGTTAGGTATTTAGGACACACAAACGTTATACTGCACATGAAGCACAGGTAATGTCGCCTTGATTAGCGGCAGAAAAAAATACACCGGATGTTTGGTATTTAGGACACACAAACGTTATACTGCACACACAGCACAGGTAATGTCGCCTTGATTAGCGGCAGAAAAAAATACACTGGATGTTAGGTATTTAGGTTACACAAACTTTATACTGCACACGCAGCACAGGTAATGCGGCCTTGATTAGCGGCAGAAAAAATACACCGGATGTCAGGTATTTAGGACACACAAACGTTATACTGCACACGCAGCACAGGTAATGTCGCCTTGATTAGCTGCAGAAAAAAATACACCGGATGTTAGGTATTTAGGACACACAAACGTTATACTGCACACGCAGCACAGGTAATGTCGCCTTGATTAGCGGCAGAAAAAAATACACTGGATTTCAGGTGTTTAGGACACAAACGTTATACTGCACACGCAGCACAGGTAATGTCGCCTTGATTAGCGACGGAAAAAAGTACACTGGATTTAAGGTATTTAGGACACACAAACGTTATACTGCACACGCAGCACAGGGAATGTCGTCTTGATTAGCGGCAGAAAAAAATACACTGGATGTCAGGTATTTAGGACACACAAATGTTATACTGCACATGCAGCACAGGTAATGTCGCCTTGATTAGCGGCAGAAAAAAAATGCACCGGATGTTAGGTATTTAGGACACACAAACGTTATACTGCACACGCAGCACAGGTAATGTCGCCTTGATTAGCGGCAGAAAAAAATACACTGGATGTCAGGAATTTGGGTTACACAAACGTTATACTGCACACGCAGCACAGGTAATGTTGCCTTGACTAGCGGCAGAAAAAAATACACCGGGTGGTAGGTATTTTGGACACACAAACGTTATACTGCACACGCAGCACAGGTAATGTCGCCTTGATTAGTGGCTGAAAAAATTACACTGAATGTCAGGTATTTAGGACACACAAATGTTATACTGCACACGCAGCGCAGGTAATGTCGCCTTGATTAGCAGCAGAAAAAAATACACCGGATGTTAGGTATTTAGAATACACAAACGTTATACTGCACACGCAGCACAGGTAATGTCGCCTTGATTAGCGGCAGAAAAAATACACCGGATGTCAGGTATTTAGGACACACAAACGTTATACTGCACACGCAGCACAGGTAATGTCGCCTTGATTAGCTGCAGAAAAAAATACACCGGATGTTAGGTATTTAGGACACACAAACGTTATACTGCACACGCAGCACAGGTAATGTCGCCTTGATTAGCGGCAGAAAAAAATACACTGGATTTCAGGTGTTTAGGACACAAACGTTATACTGCACACGCAGCACAGGTAATGTCGCCTTGATTAGCGACGGAAAAAAGTACACTGGATTTAAGGTATTTAGGACACACAACGTTATACTGCACACGCAGCACAGGGAATGTCGTCTTGATTAGCGGCAGAAAAAAATACACCGGATGTCAGGTATTTAGGACACACAAAATGTTATACTGCACACGCAGCACAGGGAATGTCGTCTTGATTAGCGGCAGAAAAAAAATACACCGGATGTCAGGTATTTAGGACACACAAATGTTATACTGCACATGCAGCCACAGGTAATGTCGCCTTCATTAGCGGCCAGAAAAAAAATGCACCGGATGTTAGGTATTTAGGACACACAAACGTTATACTGCACACGCAGCACAGGTAATGTCGCCTTGATTAGCGGCAGAAAAAAAATACACCGGATGTCAGGTATTTAGGGTATACAAACGTTATACTGCACGCGCAGCACAAGTAATGTCGCCTTGATTAGTGGCAGAAAAAAATACACCGGATGTTTGGTATTTAGGACACAAAAACGTTATACTGCACACGCAGCACAGGCTATGTCGCCTTGATTAGCGGCAGAAAAAAATACACTGGATGTCAGGTATTTGGGTTACACAAACGTTATACTGCACACGCAGCACAGGTAATGTTGCCTTGATTAGCGGCAGAAAAAAATACACCGGGTGTTAGGTATTTTGGACACACAAACGTTATACTGCACACGCAGCACAGGTAATGTAGCCTTGATTAGTGGCTGAAAAAATTACACTGAATGTCAGGTATTTAGGACACACAAATGTTATACTGCACACGCAGCGCAGGTAATGTCGCCTTGATTAGCAGCAGAAAAAAATACACCGGATGTTAGGTATTTAGAATACACAAACGTTATACTGCACACGCAGAACAGGTAATGTCGCCTTGATTAGCAGCAGATAAAAATACACCGGATGTTAGGTATTTAGGACACACAAACGTTATACTGCACATGCAGCACAGGTAATGTCGCCTTGATTAGCGGCAGAAAAAAATACACCGGATGTTTGGTATTTAGGACACACAAACGTTATACTGCCACACACAGCACAGGTAATGTCGCCTTGATTAGCGGCAGAAAAAAATACACTGGATGTTAGGTATTTAGGTTACACAAACTTTATACTGCACACGCAGCACAGGTAATGTGGCCTTGATTAGCGGCAGAAAAAATACACCGGATGTCAGGTATTTAGGACACACAAACGTTATACTGCACATGCAGCACAGGTAATGTCGCCTTGATTAGCTGCAGAAAAAAATACACCGGATGTTAGGTATTTAGGGACACACAAACGTTATACTGCACACGCAGCACAGGTAATGTCGCCTTGATTAGCGGCAGAAAAAAATACACTGGATTTCAGGTGTTTAGGACACAAACGTTATACTGCACACGCAGCACAGGTAATGTCGCCTTGATTAGCGACGGAAAAAAGTACACTGGATTTAAGGTATTTAGGACACACAAACGTTATACTGCACACGCAGCACAGGGAATGTCGTCTTGATTAGCGGCAGAACAAAATACACCGGATGTCAGGTATTTAGGACACACAAATGTTATACTGCACATGCAGCACAGGTAATGTCGCCTTCATTAGCGGCAGAAAAAAATGCACCGGATGTTAGGTATTTAGGACACACAAACGTTATACTGCACACGCAGCACAGGTAATGTCGCCTTGATTAGTGGCTGAAAAAATTACACTGAATGTCAGGTATTTAGGACACACAAATGTTATACTGCACACGCAGCGCAGGTAATGTCGCCTTGATTAGCAGCAGAAAAAAATACACCGGATGTTAGGTATTTAGAATACACAAACGTTATACTGCACACGCAGCACACGGAATGTCGCCTTGATTAGCAGCAGAAAAAAATACACCGGATGTCAGGTATTTAGGACACACAAACGTTATACTGCACACACAGCACAGGTAATGTCGCCTTGATTAGCGGCAGAAAAAAATACACTGGATGTTAGGTATTTAGGTTACACAAACTTTATACTGCAAACGCAGCACAGGTAATGTCGCCTTGATTAGCGGCAGAAAAAAATACACCGGATGTCAGGTATTTAGGACACACAAACGGTATACTGCACACGCAGCACAGGTAATGTCGCCTTGATTAGCGGCAGAAAAAAATACACCGGATGTCAGGTATTTAGGACACACAAACGTTATACTGCACACGCAGCACAGGTAATGTCGCCTTGATTAGCAGCAGAAAAAAATACACCGGATGTTAGGTATTTAGGATACAGAAACGTTATACCATAAACGAAAGAGAGAAAAAAACGGGATGGCACTACACTGGAAAATTCCTACTAGTAGTCAGGCGGTGAGTGGAACCAGGAGCAATGTATTGCAATTAACGGTGGTGCTCTGCTCAATCCAAAGGTAAAGTCCAATAATCATGTAACACATGGAGTGAAGAGAAAATAAGAGCGGCACTCACCATCCAAATTCTTCTTTATTCAGGGCAGTAAAACACTTACATGTCAGTGCATATGGGCGGATGGTACTTCACCACGAGGCGGGCGTCTGGCGACGGCCGTTTCGCCCACCGTTGCGATTCGTCTGGCCATTTGCCAAAGCGCAACGGTGCGCGAAACGGCCGTCGCCAGACGCCCGCCTCGTGGTGAAGTACCGTCCGCCCATATGCACTGACATGTAGGTGTTTTACTGCCCTGAATAAAGAAGAATTTGGATGGTGAGTGCCGCTCTTATTTTCTCTTCACTCCATGTGTTACATACACAAACGTTATACTGCACACGGAGCACAGGTAATGTCACCTTGATTAGCAGCAGAAAAAAATACACCGGATGTCAGGTATTTAGGATACACAAGCGCTATACTGCACACGCTGCACAGGTGTTGTTTAGGTCAGGCAAACTTGTGCAATTTTTGCTCCCCCCAAAAAAATATTTATTGCAGCCAGATATAAAAATAGTCCTTAAAAGAACTTTTGGGTCTTTTAAACAGAACAACTAGCCCTGCCTAGCCAATTTCTATCCCTACACTATCTGTCCCTCCTTGCGCAAACGTTATACAGCAGACTCAGCGCAGGTAATGTCGCCTTGATTAGCAGCAGAAAACAATACACCGGATGTCAGGTATTTGGGATACACAAACATTATACAGCACACGCTGCAAAAACTTGTGCAATTTTTGCCCCCCCCCAAAAAAAAAAGAATATATATTGCAACCAGATATAAAAATTGTCCTTAAAAGGAAAGAAATATGCGGGGAGAGAAGCATGCTCGCACGAATACAGTGTTTGGGCGAGCATGCTCGCCCAACACTAACCATTAATAAGATTAGCAGCCCATGCATTGATGTAATTCATAACTAATCCAAACCCGTATTTGTGGCACTCACCATAATCATTAACGAATCCAGGTTTGGATTCACTATGTAATACATTGATGCATTTGCTGCTACTCACAGGCTTTATAAACACCCAATGCCTCCTGTATTAAGCCTCATTCACACGTCCGTGTCCGTGCTCAAATCCTTGAGCAGGTGGTCAGTGAGGCATCCGTGAAGCTGCCAGTGAAGGTCCGTGGGTCTGTGTTTTGCTGTCCGTGTTGCATCCGTGTTTCACTGACACTGAACAGCTGAAAAACAATTTTCAAAGCATCTCTTCTTAATTATCCGTGAAACACAGATGCAACATGGATGACATCCGTGAGGGATCCATGGTCATCACGGACTCATTGACTATAATGGGCGTGAGGGATCCGGGAACACAGATCAAGATAGGACATGCATCCGTGCTAAAAAAACGGAACCACGGACCATGGTGAAACACTGATGTCTAAACACACACATTCAAATAAATTGGGGACGTGTGCTGTCCATGGAGAACACGTACAGCACACGTCTGTGAAACACTGACGTGTGAATGAGGCTTTACAAGATAAGCGCTGATCGGCTACAATATAATTATATGAGAGGACCGGGCCCTGCAAGGTAGTAAGAATCTTATCTCATGTTATTTAAGGCAACAAGTACAAGTGCAAGAGCAACTTTTATTTTTTTCTAGGTTTTTTATATATTCTTTTCTTATTTTGTTGTAAGGGCCCAGCTGCTAACTACTGTATGTATAACTATTAAATTAATTATTTATATTTATTCTGCATTGCCTGGTCCAATACATCCAGATGGAGCTGTGCCTACTTATTTTTATTATTTTTACATACAGATGTAGTAGAATTAACAAACATGATTAGCTAGTTGTGTTAAGCTTAGACATTCAATTGCTTTTCAATGGCTTTTGTTTCGGGATATCATGATGAGTTAAGAAATCTGAGTTAAGAGTTTGAGTGTTACATTCATACACCGTCTTTTTTTGGCAGTGGGTTGGCCAGCTAGTGAAGCACCCCCTGTGAATCCATAGACCTAGAGGGGTGAGCCGCTGAATAACATTGCTTTCCTCTAGTGTGAACCTAGCCTAAGGGTACCTCCACACATAGCTGAAATGCCACAGATTTCCTGTGGTGGATGCTGTTTTGTTTGCTTAGTTTTTCTGCATTTTCACACTGGCATTTCTATAAGATGTGAAAGTGCTAGAAATTTCATATAAGAAACATAAGATTAAAGAATAGCATAAAAAAATTGAAAAAGACTTATACGTGTAAAAAAAAAAAAAAAACCTTGGGGTGACAGGTGCAGTCCAGCAATTGGCTGTAAACCACATGCAGTTGCCACAGCTCGGCCGGAACACGTATCCTTAAAGGGGTTCTCCAGTGATTTAGAAAATGAAAATACTTAAATATTACTTTATTGTAAATATATTCCTAAATACCTTTCATAATGGTTTTGTTTTGTCTGGGGAGTAATCAGCAGGAAAAATAAAATGACCACCCTCCTATAAATACACAAAAAACCTGTCCTAATCTCACAGGAGGACAAATTACATAACACTGAGGTAAAGAGCTGCCTCATCCTCCTCTCTGCTCTGCTTGTCAGGGATTATGATCCTGAATGCAGATGATAAGATCTTCGGCTGAATCTCTGTAGGAATGGAGCTCATGAGGAGACATGAAGTACAGAGAGGACGGACAGGACAGACTGTGGTAATGGAGACTGTATATAATAGCTGCTGCTTATTATCCACATCACCCCCACCCTCCTCTCAGTTCTTCATGTCTCCTCAAGAACTCCATTTCTACTGAGATTTAGCTGAAGATCATATTAAACTGTATTCAGGATCATAGAAGAAAATGAGGCAGCTCTTTACCTCAGTGCTGTAGAGTAACTTGTCCTCCTGTGTGATTAGGACAGGTTCTGTGTGTACTAATAGGATGGCGGCCATTTTATTTTTCTTAAAGATTGCTCCCCAGACAAAACGGGCCATTATAACTAAAGAAAGTTATTTCTGAATATGTTTATGATAAAGTAATATTTAAGTATTTTAATTTTCCTAATTCCCGGAGAACCCCTTTAAACCAGATGGTAACGTGCAGTCAAAACCAAGTAGTTAACAATGAGCACAACCACACCATACATAGAAACTGTATTACAACCATAACTGAATGTTACATAAACAATTTATATGAGGGTGTTTCATGTAAAGGCTGTCACATGGCTGAACCATTGCTATTGTAATAGCCATGCAACAAGTTAAATGGGTTATCCCATGGCTAATGTAAAAAATGAAAATCAGAGATCATACAGTACATGACAGTCTCTTTCTAACAGAGCTAGAACCAGCCCTGTACCACACATGGATCCAGAAATCTCCCCAGAGCTAATTGCTCTGCTAGATTTATATCAAGCTGACAGCTCAGGGGAGTGTCTTTTCTGCTGCAGCTCAGGGGGCGTGTCCATGCTCTCCCTATCACAGCTCAGGAGGTAGTTAAAGGATCAAACTGTGCATGTGTGGCCTTCTCAGTGGACAGGTCAAAGAAATAAGAAAAAAGAATCAGCAGGTGGCGCTATACAGATACATTTTATTGAATAACTCAGTGGTTTTAATTACATGCAATTACAAAAGTATCCAGATCCAGGTGCTAGTTTGAAAACTGTAGAATATTTTTTGTGGGACAACCTTTTTAACACTTTGTTCATTAGCTTACTATGTGTAAACATAGCCACATTTCATTCATAACTCAGCCATGCCAAGTGCCATAGGACTTCACCCAAAAAGTTTTCAACTTTGTGAAATGATAAAGAGTGTTTTCAAAATGAAAGTGTTTTCCCAACAATTAATGGGCCGTTACATTTTTATAGCTTACAGATTTTTTTTTATAGTCATTTGTAGTAACAATCCTGTAATTGGCCAAAATTATGTATTTTGGCTGGATTAAAATATATACACTATATGACAGGTTAAAGTTTCCTCATCATGCAACAAAAGTTTTAGATATGTACTGAAAGCCATCCATGAAATCTCCTAGAAGGGATATCATTTTACTGAGAGCAATGAATATTTATAAATCAATAGAAAGTGCTTGACTGCAAGGAAAGCAAAAAATGTTATAGGAATCTTCCCAACAAAGAGGCAATGGAATACGTACGAAAACGGAGTAACTCACAACCTTTCTTAAGGTTTTGATACTTTATTATATGTCACAGTGAAATGGAGTTAAAAGCATTGAACACACATAGTAACACACATTCCCAGCAACTCAGCTTTATAAATGGATCAGTTCAGCATCTGTATTTCAGTAAGTAAAGCCCTTAGGAGACAATTGCAAGCCTGGCCTGTATCTGAGTGCTATAATGTCAGACACAGAGAACATAGCACAGCATGGTGTCTAGGGACATGGAAAGGCAATCCAGAGGCTGTCCTACTTTCTTGCTCGAAATAGGTCAAAAGAGCTAACATAATCAAATGCTTCTATTGCATGCTAATTAATAAATAGCTCTGCACACCATTGCTGACGTGGAAAAAATGAAATGTTCTATTATGTTGGAGGACTGCTTTAGTGACATTTTAGTTTGAATAGGAGACATCTCTTTTTCAGATGTAGAGTGGCTTAAGGCTTTGATTCTTTTCCCAATTTTATCTAATGTATCTTAGAGATGAGCTAATCTCTCAAAATTCAAGTTGGGTTTGATCTGAACAAGTAAATCGACTAATTTGGGTATGAATAAATTGATTTGATTCCCAAAGCAAAGGTGCTCCAATTGGCCTGAAACAGTGTATGACACTGAGTTCTCCTCGAACTGTTTTTCTCTCTCTCGCTCCCCAAAATCCGTTCACATTAAACCATTCAAATTCTGATTTTAAAGCTATTCGAATTTTTACAAATTCCAGCTTGAATACAATTTGTTTAGAACCGATTTGCCCATCTCTAATCTTTAATTATATTTTTTAACCAACTGTTAACACTTTACGTCCTATAAGGGGTTCCTCAGATTCTTCATTGTCGTGATCAATATCGAAACAAAAATCACACAATAAAGATAAAAAACATCCTGCACTATGTAATAAATGAATATGCATGGCCATAAATGCATGGCTACATTTATAACAGAAAAATCACAAAAAAATAATGCACTAACAGGTTCTTGGCAATAACCAAAGACAATTACCTTTCCCAAATGGTTCAGGACCCGACCATACTGGACTTAGTATTAACCAATAGACCTGACAGAACAACAGATTGCAGGTTGGGGGACACCTGGGAAATAGTGACCATAAAATAATAACAAATTCCAGCTTTCCAATTGTCATTCAAAAAAGTGTTTCTTCCGGGAGGAACACAAATACCAAACTTCAAAAAAGCAAAATTCAGCCAACTAAGAGAGGCAATAGGCCTAACTAACTGGGACAAAGTCCTCAAAAATAAAAATACAGTCACAAAATGGGAGATTTTTAAAAGCATCCTAATATCTAATTGTGAGAGGTACATACCTTATGGAAATAAAAGGGTAAGAAACAAGAAAAAACAATGTGGATAAATAGAACTGTAAAGAAAGCAATACATGACAAAAAGAAAGCATTTAAATCACTAAAACAGGATGGGAGCGAGAAAGCATTGAAAAGGAAAAAAATAGAACATGTAAAAGACAAATAAAAGCAGCCAAACTAGAGACCGAGAGATTAATCGCCAAAGAGAGTAAAACTAACCCAAAAATGTTCTTCAATTATATAAATGGTAAAAAGTATAAACCTGAAGGTGTCGGCCCCTTACAGAGTAATGAAGGGAGAGTTGCAGAGAGTGATGAGGAGAAAGCAAAGCTATTAAATATTTTTTCTCCACTGTATTCACTGAGGAAAAATAAACTGTCAGATGCAGGGGCGGACACTGACAGCAGAGGGCCCCTGTGCAAAGAATGTGCCTGGTACCCCTCACCCCCCATGCCAAATTCACGACCTAAAATATTACGTTCTAACATTACATCAGTAATACTGTAATAATTACAGCAATACAAAACATACAGGTTAAGGCTACTTTCAAACCTGTGGCATTATGATCCGGCCACCTGATCTGGCAGAAAATGCAAGGACGGACAGAAACCACAGCATGCAGAGGTTTATGTCCCGCTGATTCTCTACATTTTTGCCAGATTGTGGCCGGATCTCTGCCGGACCCATTATAGTCAATGGGATCGGTGAGCATTCTGCATCCAGCAGTGCCAGAGCCGGTGAATTCCGGCAGGCTGTTCTCTGCTAGAACATTCTGCCAGAATCACCAACGCAGTTATGAAAGTAGCCTAATACAGCGCCACATACCTCGTACATACAGTGACGTCTCCTTTGATGTATATGTTCTCTTTCTTTATCTTCTCCATTCAGACCAGACCGCCATGATGATTTCTTTCATGATGATTTCTTTCATGATGACTTCTTTCAGCCATCTATTCTCCCTGCAGAGTGACAGACATCTTAGTTTCCTACTTTTCCATCATTCTCCAACTTTCTTGAACACCCCATCCTGCCACTCCCCAATACTATGCTGCTGTGCTCCACAAAACTATACTGCAGATACTGTGCAAGGGTGCCCCCACAGTAATAGTGCTCCCCCAAATCCCAACAATAGTAATAAATCTGTGCCAGAGTGCACTTAGTAGTAAAAGGGCTCCTACAGTGCCCCCAATAGTAATTGTGTCCCTGAAGTAATAATGCTCCCATAGTCCCCCAGTTGTAATAAATCACACAATAATGCCCCTGTTAGTAATAATTCTCTTTATAATGTGTGCCAGTACAAAAAATGCCCCATTGTGTGGCAGTAAAAAAAAACCCTTCTCTTAGTGCCCCCAGTAAAGTAAATGTCCCCAATGTGACCTCATGTGTTCCAATGACCTGTACAGTGTGCCACTAAAAAAAACACTTAGTGCCCCCAGTTGAGCTTAGGTGCCCATAGCGCCCCTATAATTTGTGCCAGTATAAAATACTCCTATATAGTGCCCCCATAGTGCTCCTCCCCCATCCACATAGTGCCCTCCATAATGTGCCAGTATAAAATGCCCCTTTAGACTGCCCCACATAGATGCTCCCATAATGCTCCTCTCGCCCCTTCACCATAGTGGCACCAAAATGGGTGCCAGTATTAAATGCCCCTATATAATGCCCCCATAGTGCTTCTTCCCCATAGTGCCCCCTTTATGCGTGCCAGTATATAGAGCCCCCAGTAGATGCCCCTATAGTGCTCCTTTCCCCCTTCTCAATAGTGCCCCCTTTAATGTGTGCCAGTATATAGGACCCCCAGTAGATGCCCCCATAGTGCTCCTTTCCCCCCACTTCTCCATAGTGCCCCCTTAATGCATGCCAGTATATAGGGCTACCATTATATGCCCCTATAGTGCCCCCTCATAATATGTGCCAGTATATAAGGCCAGCGGCACAGGGGGTATGTCCGCCCCTGGTCAGATGAAATGCAGAATATAAAAGTAAATTCCCCATTAAAAGTGCCCTGTGTGACCCAGGAAGAAGTACAGCGGCGTCTTAAAAAAAGATTAAAATAGACAAATCGCCAGGACCGGATGGCATACACCCCCGTACCATAAGAGAATTAAGTAATGTCATAGCCAGACCCTTATTTCTGATATTTAAGGACTCTATATTGACAGGGGGTGTTCCACAGGATTGGCGCATAGCAAATGTGGTGCCAATATTATAAAAGGGTCCAAAAACAGAGCCTGGGAACTATAGACCGGTAAGTTTAACATCTGTCGTGGGTAAACTGTTTGAAGGTTTTCTAAGAGATGCTATCTTGGAGTTCCTCAATGAAATAAGCAAATAACTCCATATCAGCATGGCTTCATGAGGTCATGTCAAACTAATTTAATCAGTTTCTATGAGGAGGTAAGTTCTAGACTTGAGGGCGAATCAATGGATGTTGTATATCTGGACTTCTCCAAAGCATTTGACATGGTACCACATAAAAGGTTAGTATTTAAAATGAGAATGCTTGGCCTGGGAGAAAATGTCTGTATGTGGGTGAGTAACTGGCTGAGTGACAGAAAACAGAGGGTGGTTATTAACGGCACATACTCAGATTGGGTCACTGTCACTAGTGGGCTACCACAGGGGTCAGTATTGGGCCCTATTCTCTTCAATATGTTTATTAATGATCTTGTAGAAGGCTTGCACAGTATAATATCAATTTTTGCAGATGACACTAAACTGTGTAAAGTAATTAACACAGAAGAGGACAGGTGGATCTGGATAGACTGGAGGCTTGGGCAGAGAAGTGGCAGATGAGGTTTAACACTGACAAATGTAAGGTTATGCACATAGGACGGAATAATGCAAGTCACCAGTACATACTAAATGGTAAAACACTGGGTAACACTGCCATGGAAAAGGATCTAGGAATTTTAGTAAAGAGCAAACTAAGCTGCAGAAACCAGTGTCAGACAGCTGCTGCCAAGGCCAATAAAATAATGGGTTGCATCAAAAGGGGCATAGATGCCCGTGATGAGAACATAGTCCTGCCACTTTACAAATCACTAGACAGACCACACATGGAGTACTGTGTACAGTTCTGGGCTCCTGTGAACAAGGCAGACATAGCAGAGCTGGAGAGGGTTCAGAGGAGGGCAACTAAAGTAATAACTGGAATGGGTGGACTACAGTACCTAGAAAGATTATCAAAATTAGGGTCATTCACTTTAGAAAAAAGACGACTGAGGGGAGATCTAATAACTATGTATAAATTTATCAGGGGTCAGTATAGAGATCTCTCCCATGATCTACTTATCCCCAGGACTGTGACGAGGGGACATCCTCTGCGTCTAGAGGAAAGAAGGTTTGTACACAAACATAGAAGAGGATACTTTACGTTAAGAGCAGTAAGACTATGGAGCTCTCTGCCTGAAGAGGTGGGGATGGTAAATTCACTAAAAGAGTAAGGGAGGGTAATAATCTTACAGGTTATAGTTAATAGAGATGGGTCGTTGATCCAGGGAGTAATTCTGATTGCCTGATTGGAGTCGGGAAGGACCACAGCCCATCTAATATTGATGACTTATCCTGAGGATAGGTCATCAATATTAAAATCTCCAAAAATCCCTTTAAATTCAATGTATACTGTTGCATTATTATAAATAAATTTTGTGTTAACATACCCGACAAAGGGAGTCTGTCACCAACTTTTCATGTTTTAACCCTCTCTACCCCTGAGGTTTTTTCGGTTTTCGTTTTGCGCTCCCTGTCTTGATACAGCCATAACTGTTTTATTTTTCTGTTCACATAGCTGTATGAGGGCTTGTTTTTTGCGGGACAAGTTGTACTTTCCAACGCCACCATTTAATATTGCATATGGTGTAGTGGGAAGTGGGAAAAAAATCCAAATCGGGTGAAATTGCAAGAAAAACGCAATTTCGCCAGTTTTTTGAGGCTTTTTTATTTACGGCGTTCAATGTTCATTAAAACTGACCAGTTACTTTAATTCTACTAGTCAGTACGAATCCGGCGATACCTAATATGTATAGTTTTTCTTGCGTTTTGATAGTGATAAAAAAATTATAAAGTTGGACTTTTTTTTTGTCATTTCTTGACCCCTCTAACTTTTTGGTATTTATGTCTACGGAGCTTTATGGGGGCTCATTTTTTGCGGGGCGATCTGAACTTTTTATTGATACCATTCTGGGGTGTGTATGACTTTTGAATCGCTTTTAATTTAATTTGTTTTAGGAAAAAAAAACTACAAAAAATGGCGAATCGGCCATTTTGACGCTTTTTTCCGTTTCGCTGTTTTCCGTATGGGAAATATTTTTTTAATATTTTTATAATATGGGTGTTTTCACACACAGCGATACCCATAATGTGTATTTTTTAAATTTTTTTAATACTTTTATTTTCGGGAAAGGGGGGTGATTTGAACTTTTAGGTTTTTTATTTTTATTTTTTTAAACTTTATTTTTATTTTTTTTACACTTTTTTATAGTTCCCATGGGGAACTATAAATAGCAATCATTTGATCCATTTGCATTGGAGTCTATGATGATTTTAGTGCTTTACTATGGAGTCCTATTACAGGCAAGGGTTCCATAGGAAAGCCTATGCAGCAGCCTCCTGTCATTTACTATGACAGGGGCTTCTGCAGGCACGCTCCGGCTCCTCCGATCGCCACACGGGGGAGCCGGAGCAACACCGGAAGCGTGCGTTTCTGGTGTTTGCTGCCTTCGGGTGCCACGGTTTAGGCTTCAGGTGCCTTAGGCTTCATTCACACGCCCGTATGTGTTTTGCGGTCCGCAAAAAAAAACGTATGGCATCCGTTTTTTTGCAGATCCATTGTAACAATGCCTATCCTTGTTAGCAAAATGGACAAGAATAGGACATGTTTTATCTTTTTTGCGGAATGGAAATACGGACATGCGGAAACGGAATGCAAACAGAGTACCTTCCATTTTTTTGCGGACCCATTGAAATGAATGGTTCCGCATACAGTCCGCAAAAAAAAAACGGAACGGACACGGAAACAAAATACCGTCGTGTGAATGAAGCCTTAGGCCCCTTTCACACGGGCGAGATTTCCGCGCGGGTACAATGCGTGATGCGAACTGAACTGAATCCGTGAGGCTCGTGTGAAAGAGGCCTTAGTTGTAGTAATTGTCATGTAGTTCTGTGCTTTTACCCAAATTCTATTCAGTATGGAATTCGTACTTCTCGCCATCTGTTCATGAAATGTGTCTCGTCGTCCTCATAATGTGGCACACTTCCGCGCCTGCACCCACATTTTATTCTTCTCTATGGCATTCGTACTTCTCGTCAGTTGTCCATAAAATGTGTCTTGTGAGTCTCCTAATGTGACACACTTCCGTCTCTTCACTGAAAATGTATTCTTCTCTGCTGCATTCGTACTTCTGGCCAGCTGTCAATAAAATGTGCCTCATATTTCTGCTAATGTGGCTCACTTCTGCACCTTCACCAAAATTTAATTTAGCAAGCAGGCATTAGTCCCTCTGGCCAGCTATCTTTAAAAATTGTCTCATCGTTCTCCAAATGTGGAGCTATTCTGTGCTGTCACTCAAATTTTTATCTTCTCTATGGCATTCATACTTTTTTGCAGGCGTTCTGTAAAACTTATCTCATCGTTTTCTAAACATGGCACAGTTTGTTTACAGAGCTTTTAGGGAGGCAGATTGGACTTTTGGGGAGGCAGATTGGAACACTGGCTGGAATTGGCCCACTGTGCTATCCTTGTCCTGGTTTTGTCCAGCCTCCAGCGTACTGTCAGAAAGGATATTCAGTAAGGCAAAATTGTCCTGTGCAAGTGTCAAAAACATCATCAATGTCACAATGAATCAGGCACATGGCACCATGAGGATTTCCACTAATCTCTGGTATACGGCAATTAATAGATCTGCCGT
The DNA here is from genome assembly GCA_900303285.1 of Rhinella marina. Classification (NCBI taxonomy): domain Eukaryota; kingdom Metazoa; phylum Chordata; class Amphibia; order Anura; family Bufonidae; genus Rhinella; species Rhinella marina. Next base: position 21,351 of record ONZH01013643.1, read on the forward strand.
TGCTGCGAGTGGTTATTTATCGCCAGCCAAATGACGCAACTGCTGCTGTCTGTCTGTTCATCGGGTTCTATACTTTCCCTGGTGCAGCTACTACCCCTAAATGGCTTCATCTCTCCTGCCTTGTCTGTGATGCCTGGCACTGCGCTGCTTGAAAAAAGAAAAAGGGAGAATTTTTGGCCACTTGTTCAGAACAATTAATAGCTTTTTTTCTATACTCGGTGTTTATATTAACGTCTATCCCGTTAATATAAACACCATCTAACATCTGCCTCAATGAGGGACAACTTTTTAATTTGAAAAATCATAAAAAATCCAATGGTTTAATGTGTTTTTAAACAGGTTGCTTATAACACAGTCAACCATGCGCATACCTATAGCTATATATGTCGGTGTCTAGTATTGAGCGAATCAAAGTATCCAAAGTGGACTTCAATCCGAATTTCAGGAAAAGTTTAATTTGCCACAAAGCCGAATTTCCAAATGCTTTGTGGTAACAAATCAATTTTCCAAAAATGGTGGCTGAAAGAAAAAAAAATTATACTCATCCACTTGCCGCAGAGAGGCTGTCCGCTCTCATTTTGATTGAAGAAAACCTGCCAAAAGACCTGCGGTGAGCGTGATGACCTCACCATGTGATCACGCTGGGTGTGTGCAGAGATATCATCGGTGATGAAATAGCTCTATCTTCATGATTCTGACCCAAAACATGACTCCTCCACCCCTTTGCTGACATTGTAGCCTTGTTGGGACATGGTGGCCATCCACCAACCATCCACTACTCCATCCATCTGGACCATCCAGGATTGCACAGCACCCATCAGTAAACAAGAATATTTGAAAATTAGTCTTGCTGTATGTCTGGGCTCACTGTAACCATTTCTGCTTGTTAGGGGTGGCCGAATAGTAGGTTTAAGCACAACTGCAAGTCTCCGAAGGATCCTACACCTTCAGATTTGCAGGACTTCAGAGGCATGAGCAGCTTCTAATACCTGTTTGCTGGTTTGTAATTGCATTTAGGCATTTTCTCTCTTAATACAATTCATTTGTCTGGCAGAAACTTTCCTCATTATGCACGAACCCATCTGTGCTCTGAATCAGCCACAAAATTACAGTACGATGATGATGCATATATTTTCATGAAATAGCTAATGTTTTCATACCTTGTCCAAGTCATTGCACCATCAGACGTTTTCGGCAGCAGAGAGATCCATATTCTTTCCCATATTGCTTGAAACCTGTGGCCTGTTTAATAATGTGGAACGTCCTTTCATTGGGCTCACCTGGCAAACTAATTATCACAGGTATCTGAGATTGATTTCAGTCATCCAAAGAACCATGAGATATAGTATTGTCCATGAGTTTAATTGAAAAACAAAAATGTACATCTTTATGACACTTAAATCCAATTTGCATAATAACTTGGAACACAGTATAGCATGTAGGAACAGTAATTTCCTACGTGTGTTATTATTGATATGTAGTTTGTTCCTCGTATTATGACTATTGTTGAGCGAATCGAAGCATCTGAAGAGGAATTTTATCCAAAGTTTAAGAAAAATTTTATTTGCAACAAATTTCCTTGCGCTTGGTAACATAGTAACATAGTTTGACAAAAGACATCGAGTTCAGCCTGTTATCCTGCAAGTTGATCAAGAGGAAGGCAAAATGACCTCTGTGAGGTAGAAGCCAATTTTCCTCACTTTAAAAAAAAAAAATTCCTTCCTGATTCCAATCAGGCAATCAGATTAACTCCCTGGATCAACAACCCATCTCTAGTAACTATAACCTGTAATATTATTACCCTCCAGAAATACATCCAGGCCCTTCTTGAACTCTATTAGTGAACTTACCATCACCACCTCCTCAGGCAGAGAGTTCCATAGTCTCACTGCTCTTACCGTAAAGAATCATCTTCTATGTTTGTGTGCAAACCTTCTTTCCTCCAAACGCAGAGAATGTCCCCTCGTCACAGTAACAGTCCTGGGAATAAATATATGATGGGAGAGATCTCTGTACTGACCCCTGATATATTTATTATAGTTATTAGATCTCCCCTCAGTCGTCTTTTTTCTAAAGTGAATAACCCTAATTTTGATCATCTTTCTGGGTACTGTAGTCCACCCATTCCAGTTATTACTTTAGTTTCCCTCCTCTGAGCCCTCTCCAGCTCTGCTATGTCTGCCTTGTTTACAGGAGCCCAGAACTGTACACAGTTCTCCATGTGTGGTCTGACTAGTGATTTGTAAAGTGGCAGGACTATGTTCTCATCATGGGCATCTATGCCCCTTTTGATGCAACCCATTATTTTATTGGCCTTGGCAGCAGCTGTCTGACACTTGTTTCTACAGCTTAGTTTGCTGTTTACTTAAATTCCTAGGTCCTTTTCCATGTCAGTGTTACCCAGTATTTTACCATTTAGTATGTGTTAAACCACATCTGCCACTTCTCTGCTCAAGCCTCCAATCTATCCAGATCCATCTGTAGCAGTATACTGTCATTTTCTGTGTTAATTACTTTACACAGTTTTGTGTCATCTGCAAAAATTGTTATTTTACTTGCAAGCCTTCTACAAGATCATTAATAAATACATTGAAGAGAATCCCACTATTGACAGTGACCCAATCTGAGTGTGTACCATTAATAACCACCCTCTGTTTTCTATCACTGAGCCATAAATGAATAGAAAACTCCGGCTTACAGATGCAATTAAGTTAATTTTTATTTTGAGGTCACTTTGGCTTGAAATGTAACGTATCAGCCTAGTAACCAGTAACCTCAAAATAAAGAATAACTTCATTGCATTCGTAAGCCAGAGTTTTCCAGCCATTTATGTATTGGGGTGGGAACCCTACTCCAAGCAGGACCTACAGAGTGCAACAAGGCTATGATATAATCTATCAGTGAGCCAGTTACTTAGTCACATACACACATTTTCTCCCAGTCCAAGCATTCTCATTTTATATTCTAATCTTTTATGTGGTACAGTGTCAAATGCTTTGAAGAAGTCAAGATATACGGCATCCACTGACTCACCGCGGTCCAGTCTAGAACTTACCTCCTCATAGAGACTAATTAAATTGGTTTGACATGACTGATCCCTCATGAAGCCATGCTGATGTGGAGTTATTTATTTATTTTCATAGAGGTACCCCAAGATAGCATCTCTTAGAAAACCTTCAAACAGTTTATCTAAGACAGATGTTAAACTTACCGGCCTATAGTTTCTGGGCTCTGTTTTTGGACCCTTTTGAATATTGGCACCACATTTGCTATGCGCCAATCCTGTGGAACAAACACTCCCTGTCAGTATAGAGTCTTTAATCATCGTGGTAACAAATAGTTTTTTTTTTTTTTTCGGCTACATGTGTTACAAAGTGAAAGTAAGAATCCCAAGAACACAAGATCATCCATAATGCTACGCAGTCAGACAATCTGCAGATAGCCATCCCCTGTCATGTCGCAGCCCTATGAAAGGCACATCCAATGCGGTCTCCACCATTTCACTGTGAAGTGAGCTTAGGGAATGACATGAAAAGCACAAATAAGCTAAAGACAGTGTTGCAGAAAATTAATAAAAAGAAGAATATTGGAGAGAGAGAGTGCAGGCTGAGTGTAATTGCCCTGTGCATCTTGTTCACCTGCTGCGCTGTTCATACTTAATCTGCTAATATATATATATATATATATATATATATATATATATACATATATATACAGTACAGACCAAAAGTTTGGACACACCTTCTCATTCAAAGAGTTTTCTGTATTTTCATGACTATGAAAATTGTAGATTCACACTGAAGGCATCAAAACTATGAATTAACACATGTGGAATTATATACTTAACAAAAAAGTGTGAAACAACTGAAAATATGTCTTATATTCTAGGTTCTTTAAAGTAGCCACCTTTTGCTTTGATTACTGCTTTGCACACTCTTGGCATTCTCTTGATGAGCTTCAAGAGGTAGTCACCTGAAATGGTTTTCACTTCACAGGTGTGCCCTGTCAGGTTTAATACGTGGGATTTCTTGCCTTATAAATGGGGTTGGGACCTTGAGTTGTCTTGGGCAGAAGTCAGGTGAATACACAGCTGATGGTCCTACTGAATAGACTGTTAGAATTTGTATTATGGCAAGAAAAAAGCAGCTAGGTAAAGAAAAATGAGTGGTCATCATTACTTTAAGAAATGAAGGTCAGTCAGTCCCAAAAATTGGGAAAACTTTTGAAAGTGTCCCCAAGTGCAGTCACAAAAACCATCAAGCACTACAAAGAAACTGGCTCACATGAGGACCGCCCCAGGAAAGGGAGACCAAGAGTCACCTCTGCTGCGGAGAATAAGTTCATCCGAGTCACCAGCCTCAGAAATTGCAGGTTAACAGCAGCTCAGATTAGAGACCAGGTCAATGCCACACAGAGTTCTAGCAGCAGACACATCTCTACAACAACTGTTAAGAGGAGATTGCGTGCAGCAGGCCTTCATGGTAAAATAGCTGCTAGGAAACCACTGCTAAGGACAGGCAACAAGCAGAAGAGACTTGTTTGGGCTAAAGAACACAAGGAATGGACAGTAGACCAGTGGAAATCTGTGCTTTGGTCTGATGAATCCAAATTTGAGATCTTTGGTTCCAACCACCGTGTCTTTGTGCGATGCAGAAAAGGTGAACGGATGGACTCTACATGCCTGGTTCCCACCGTGAAGCATGGAGGAGGAGGTGTGATGGTGTGGAGGTGCTTTGCTGGTGACACTGTTGGGGATTTATTCAAAATTGAAGGCATACTGAATCAGCATGGCTATCACAGCATCTTGCAGGGGCATGCTATTCCATCCGGTTTGCGTTTAGTTGGACCATCATTTATTTATCAACAGGACAATGACCCCAAACACACCTCCAGGCTGTGTAAGGGCTATTTGACCAAGAAGGAGAGTGATAGGGTGCTACGCCAGATGACCTGGCCTCCACAGTCACCAGACCTGAACCCAATCGAGATGGTTTGGGCTGAGCTGGACCGCAGAGTGAAGGCAAAAGGGCCAACAAGTGATAAGCATCTCTGGGAACTCCTTCAAGACTGTTGGAATACCATTTCAGGTGACTACCTCTTGAAGCTCATCAAGAGAATGCCAAGAGTGTGCAAAGCAGTAATCAAAGCAAAAGGTGGCTACTTTGAAGAACCTAGAATATAAGACATATTTTCAGTTGTTTCACACTTTTTTGTTAAGTATATAATTCCACATGTGTTAATTCATAGTTTTGATGCCTTCAGTGTGAATCTACAATTTTCATAGTCATGAAAATACAGAAAACTGTTTGAATGAGAAGGTGTGTCCAAACTTTTGATCCGTACTATATATCAAAAGATTCGTACAGTACCTCATACAAATCTATTTGGTGAAGCTGCGTACAAATCATACGTTATTATGTGGTGTTTTGCGAACATTTGCGCACTAATAACGAACGTACAGTTGTTAAAGGTACGCAACTTATGTGAACACGTACACATGAGCGTACAAATTGCGTACGAAAATGACAGAGCTTTCCTCCTGCTCCACCATTCGGCTCCAGCAAAGCCCGAGTCTGACCCCTGGCTACATACTGTATCAGCAGATGACAGCAGATCATCCGGCTGTGATTGAGATGAGTGTGCCATTCACTCCACTACCTCATCCACTTTCTCCTTCACTACAATTTTGCGCCTTGGTGGGTTAGCCTGGTGGAAAAGTGGCCAACTATTGCGAATTCTACAAGTAGAAGCTCCGGCTACAAGTCTTTTGGCACTGCTGCCCTGTGCCGCCTTCTCCTTTTTTTTTGGAGCTCGAGGTCTGGCTGGAACCCTTTTGCTTTTCCATGCCAGACATTTTTCACTTGACTGTGGCTCTGCAGCTGGTCTTTGTCTCTCTCCCTGTCTCTCTCCCTATCTCTCTCCCTGCCTGATTAATTTATAGTAAATTAATAGCCCTGCACTGGCCCTGCTCTTGCCCTGCACTGGCCCTGCAGTATCCCTGATATGTGCAATATGGATTCCCAGAACAATTACTCCCCAATTTTAACAAAACAGTTCTCTGTATCTCAGAACTTCACAGACAGTGCTTCTGCTCGTCTCAGCAGTCGCAGCACAACTGATGCGTCACTGGCTTACAGAACCTGAGCCAATCATAGAAAACCCGTCCCACTAGGTCAGCTGACCGCTTTCTTCCCGGGCTTTATGCCGCACAAATAACGAACAGTAAAAGTTCGCTAATTAACTGAATTTGTACGCATCAGCGTATAAAGTAACTTATACGTAACATTAGCGTACAATTTATCGGACAAGTACGTAACTTTAAGAACATTTTCGAATCTAACGAAGCAAATCTCAAAAAAATCTGGATTCGCTTCGCAGCTAAAAATTTCCAAGATTCATATCGAATCTACGATGCGGCAAATAGATTCGCTCATCTCTAATATATATATAGGGTCACTTAGAAATTTCCTTATTTTTGAAAGAAAAGCACAGTTTTTTTCAATGAAGATAACATTAGATTAATCAGAAATGCACTTTATACATTGTTAATGTGGTAAATGACTATTCTAGCTGCAAACGTCTATTTTTTAATGCAATATCTACATAGGTGTATATAGGCCCATCACTCCAGTGTTCTAATGGTACATTGTGTTTGCTAACTGTGTAAGAAGGCTAATGGATGTTTAGAAAACCCTTGAAAACCCTTGTGCAAGTACAGTGCCTTGCGAACGTATTCGGCCCCCTGGAACCTTTCAACCTTTTGCCACATTTCAGGCTTCAAACAAAAAGATATAACATTTTAAATTTTTGGTCAAGTGGGTCACAATTGTGAAGTGGAACGAAATTTATTGATCATTTAAACTTTTTTTGTAATAATAAAACTGAAAAGTGGGGCGTGCAAAATTATTCGGCCCCCTTGCATTAATAATTTGTTGCGCCACCTTTTGCTGCGATTACAGCTGCAAGTCACTTGGGGTATGTCTCTATCAGTTTTGCACATCTAGAGACTGAAATTCTTGCCCATTCTTCCTTGCAAAACAGCTTTTGCTCTTTGAGGTTGAATGGAGAGCATTTGTGAACAGCAGTTTTCAGCTCTTTCCACATATTCTCAATTGGATTCAGGTCTGGACTTTGACTTGGCCATTCTAAGACCTGGATACGTTTATTTTTGAACCATTCCATTGTAGATTTTGCTTTATGTTTGGGATGATTGTCTTGTTGGAAGATAAATCTCCGTTCTAGTCTCAGGTCTTTTGCAGACTCCAACAGGTTTTCATCCAGAGTGGTCCTGTATTTGGCTCCATCCATCTTCCCATCAATTTTAACCATCTTCCCTGTCCCTGCTGATGAAAAACAGGCCCAAACCATGATGCTGCCACCACCATGTTTGACAGTGGGAATGGTGTGTTCAGGGTGATGAGCTGTGTTGCTTTTACGCCAAACATATCGTTTTGCATTGTTTCCAAAAAGTTTGATTTTGGTTTCATCTGACCAGATCACCTTCTTCCACATGTTTGGTGTGTCTCCCAGGTGGCTTGTGGCAAACTGTAAACAAGACTTTTTATGGATATCTTTGAGAAATGGCTTTCTTCTTGCCACTCTTCCATAAAGGCCAGATTTGTGAAGTGTTCGACTGATTGTTGTCCTATGGACAGACTCTCCCACCTCAGCTGTAGATCTCTGCAGTTCATCTAGAGTGATCATGGACCTCTTGGCTGCATCTCTGATCAGTCTTCTCCTTGTTTGAGATGAAAGTTTAGAGTGATGGCCGGGTCTTGGTAGATTTGCAGTGGTCTGATAATCCTTCTATTTCAATATGATCGCTTGCACAGTGCTCCTTGGAATGTTTAAAGCTTGGGAAATCTTTTGGTATCCAAATCCAGCTTTAAACTTCTCCACAACAGTATCACGGACCTGCCTGGTGTGTTCCTTGGTCTTCATGATGCTCTCTGTGCTTTAAACAGAACCCTGAGACTATCACAGAGCAGGTGCATTTATATGGAGACTTGATTACACACAGGTGGATTCTATTTATCTTCATCAGTCATTTAGGACAACATTGGATCATTCAGAGAACTGAACTGAAAGTAAATGGGCCGAATAATTTTGCACGCCCCACTTTTCAGTTTTATTATTACAAAAAAAGTTTAAATGATCCAATAAATTTCGTTCCACCTCACAATTGTGACCCACTTGTTGTTGATTCTTCACCAAAAATTTAAAATGTTATATCTTTTTGTTTGAAGCCTGAAATGTGGCAAAAGGTTGAAAAGTTCCAGAGGGGCGAATACTTTCGCAAGGCACTGTATGTTAGCACAGCTGAAAACAGTTTTCCTGGTTAGAGAAGCTATAAAACTGACCTTCCTTTGAGCTAGTTGAGAATCTGGAGCATTACATTTGTGGGTTCGATTCGATACTCTCAAAATAGCCAGAAAAAGAGAACTTTCATGTGAAACTCGACAGTCTATTCTTGTTCTTAGAAATGAAGGCTATTCTAGGAGAGAAATTGCCAAGAAACTGAAGATTTCCTACAAAGGTGTGTACTGTGTACAACTCCCTTCAGAGGACAGCACAAACAGGCTCTAACCAGAGAAGTGGGAGGCCCCACTGCACAACTGAGCAACAAGACAAGTATATTAGAGTCTCTAGTTTTAGAAATAGACGCCTCACACATCCTCAACTGGCAGCTTCATTAAATAGTACCCGCAAAACGCCAACGTCTACAGTGAAGAGGCGACTCCGGGATGCTGGCCTTCAGGGCAGAGTGGCAAAGAAAAAGCCATATCTGAGACTGACTAATAAAAAGAAAAGATAATATGGGCAAAAGAACACAGACATTGGACAGAGGAAAATGGGAAAAAAGTGTTATGGACAGACAAATCAAAGTTTGAGGTGTTTGGATCACAGAGAAGAATATTTGTGAGACGCAGAACAACTGAAAAGATGCTGGAAGAGTACCTGACGCCATCTGTCAAGTATGGTGGAGGTAATGTGATTGTCTGGGGTTGCTTTGGTACTGGTAAAGTGGGATATTTGTACAAGGTAAAAGGTATTTTGAATAAGGAAAGCTATCACTCCATTTTGTAACCCCATGCCATACCCTGTGGACAGAGCTTAATTGGAGCCAATTTCCTCCTACAACAGGACAATGACCCAAAGCACACCTCCAAATTATGCAAAACTATTTAGGGAAGAAGCAGTCAGCTGGTATTCTATCTGTAATGGAGTGGCCAGCGCAGTCACCAGATCTCAACCCATTGAGCTGTTGTGGGAGCAGATTGACCGTATGGTACGCAAAAAGTGCCCATCAAGCCAATTCAACTTGTGGGAGGGGCTTCTGGAAGCATGGGGTGAAATTTCTCCAGATTACTTCAGCAAATTAACAGCTAGAATGCCAAAGGTCTATAATGCTGTAATTGCTGCAAATGGAGCATTCTTTGACGAAAGCAAAGTTTGAAGGAAAAAATTATTATTTCAAATAAAAATCATTTTTTCTAACCTTGTCAATATCTTGACTTTATTTTCTATTCTCGTTTTTTCATTTGATAAATAAAAGTGTGAGTTTTCATGGAAAACACAAAATTTTCTGGGTGACCCCAAACTTTTGAACGGATATATATATATATATATATATATATATATATACAGTATATATATTAATTTTTTTTTTCCTGTGCATCAGACTCAGTTTTAACAGGCAGTCTAAGATATCACCACATTTATCTTGTTCACCTGCTGCGCCATTCATACTTAATCTGTTCTATTATACATATACCTACTGTGTGTCAGACTTAGGGCTCATTCACACGAACGTATTTTCTTTCCGCGTCCATTCCGTCCGTGGGTCTGCAAAAAAAACTGAAGGTATTCCGTGTGCATTCTGTTTCCGCATGTCCATGTTTCCGTTCCGAAAAAATATAGAACATGTGCTATTATTGTCCGCATTACGGACAAGGATAATACTGTTCTATTAGGAGCCAGCTGTTCCGTTACGCAAAATATGGAATGCACACAGATGTCATCCGTGTTTTTTGCGGATCCGTTTTTGCGGACAAAATACATACGGTCCTGTGAACAAGCCCTAAGGCTTAGTTCACACTTCAGTTATTTTGTCAGTTATTTTGATCAGTTATTGTGAGCCAAAACCAGGTGTGGGTCAAAAACACAGGATAGATACAAATCAAATCATTACACTTAATCTTTGTGTTGGCTCACAATAACTGATGGAAATAGCTGATCAAATAACTGTAGTGTGAACTCAGCCTAGGTCTCAACAGGTGATCTAATATCTTGTTGCGTTTATCTTGTTCACCTGCTGCACCATTTATACTTAATCAGTTACATTACTGATTCAGTTACTGTACACTATGGCCAACAGACAGTTGTCTGGGCTGTCAAAAGAAACGGGCAGTGGAAAGAATTGTTGCTGTTGATGGCACAAGTAGCAGCAGAAGAAGGGATGGTGGTAGCAGCAGCCACATCAGGCCAAAACTGCCACTGTCATCCAACGATCATGTTCTGACCAACAATCCAGCTGTACTGGAATGGTTGGCTCTATCTTCAACATCATCTCAGGTGACAACAGATACACACAGCCAGGAATTGGTGGGTTCTTCTGACACTACTCTTATTTGGCATGGCCTAGGAACTGCTTCTGTGCCCTAACCTGTCATGAACCTAACTTGCTTTTGCTGCTACTTCTGCTTGCAGCAGTTACAGGCCAGCACAGACTCAGAGAAGAGGTCCCCTACGGACTCTTCAAGGCGTGAAACTACTGATGATGACAGTTGGGTGGGAGCTCATGTTACGAAAAGTCAGGGATGTGCAGGTGAGGGTGACATTAGTGAGAAACAAACTGATGTAGATGACGATGTAGCCAGTCGCACGTGGGAGCCAAGTGAACAGAGGGCGTCGTACTCATCAGGGGGTGAGGATGATAGCATGCCCGTGAGATGGTAGGCTGGAAGCGTGCCCATGAGACAGCAGGGTGGAAGCATGTCAGTGAGACGGGAGGGTGGAAGCATGCCCGTGAGACAGCAGGGTGCAAGCAGTGGGAGATCTGCAGCCAAATGCAGGAGGGGTACACTGTGCTCAGGAGGCTACCTGTAAAGAACCCACTAGCAGTGCATGGGTTCATGAAAGCAGAAATTTTTGAGCAAGTTGCAGGGGGACTTTAGCATGGCAGTGTGCAGGATATGTGGGCAGAAGGTGAGGTGCGGCCAGGGTGCTAATGTTGGCAAGACAGCCCTACGTAAACACATGGAACGTCATCATAAAGTGGCGTGGGAAAACCGTGCCACTCATTTAGTGGCACTCATTTACAGTCAGCTGCATCTCCCATTGGCCCGTACCCCCTCTCCAGATAGAAAATAGCAGCAAACAGAGAACCCTTTTTGCAAAGGGGGCTCCCAAATAACCTGAGAAGGGGGGAAAAAGGAAAATAGGCGCACTTAGGAGCAACTGGGAATTTTCTGCAGAATGGGGAGGGAATCCTGACAGCCATGTCTATCTGGGTGAGAGTCAAACGGGGGCAATACAAACTAAACAAACAAACACAAAAAGTGCCAACTAGCTCTCACCCATCAAGTGCAGTCCTTGGTGTGGCTCTCATAGGTCCTCTTGAAGTGTCCTTGAGACAGCCAGTAGTTGGGTCCCTTAGATGAGGGACCTGAAGTCCTCCTCGCTTGAGCTGCTACTAAACGACATCAGAGGACGCTCCTGCCTCCTGTAGGCCAAGCTCGCTGCCATGGTGGAACTCCACTGCCCTCTTCTTCCGGAAGTCGGACTTGACCGGGTCCGGGTGGTGGTCACCTGGTGAGCGCTGCAGCCACTTGCGCTTTTCCGGATCTTCCTGCCGGGACAGCAGAGGTAAGGACTTCCGGCTGCAGCGGTTCCGGCAAGGTTGCATACAGGGAAGAAGCTCCAGCTTCCCTGGCTGCTGCTGACTTCATCTTCCACGGCAGATGGTATTGGTGGATCACCATGGATTGGAACGTAAATGATGACGTTGTCAGCTGATCCAGCTGAAAGGACTGTGGTGGTGGTGGTGCTCGCAGTCCAGGGATCAGAGGCTCCGGCTGTGGCTGTGGCTTTTCCCTGAACCGGAGGACACCATCTGGGGACTTCTGAAGGCAGCGCAAGCATCCTGGACCTGGTGGTTCATCCGGCCACACTTCTGGTTCCGATGTAGGTACCAGGGGCTTAGAAAGGAGGGTAACCCCGGTAGCAAAGGGCCCTTTTAGGGACGCCATGGGGGTGTACTCCACCCAATCCCCCACGTACAGGCTGTGATGAGGTTGTGGCAGGTACAGCCGTTTCACTGACCTGCGGCCCACAAAGTACTCCTTTCCATCCTCGTCGTCTGCCAGGAAGCCAGACCCTTGCTCGACCGAAAACCACAGGACAGTTCCCTTTCAGTGTTCCAATGTCGGTAAGGAAAACAAGGGCACTGAAGCTGGGGTTCTCTTGATTTCAGAATGTGACACCCTGATGTCTGGAGTGGGCGGTGGTTCAGGGAACTCGTCCCAAAGACCATCTGGTTCTAGTTGGGACGCAGCTCTTTAGCCATGCTTGCTACTAGATTATTGTTCAGCACTGGTCTAAACTGGTTCAGAGGAGGGTGGAGTACTGAGGGAGGAGTCTTCACTCCCTAAACGTGCAAATAGTTAGATCCCTGTGGGCCGGGTTGGTTTTTTCCATCTCTGAGGGGGGCGTATCTTCACTTTCCCGCTCTTGCGGGGGCGTATCGTCATTTTACCGCCTCACAAAGAATGCGTACGTTTCGTACATATTGTACGTATCGTTAGCGTTCAAAATTTTGTGAAAATTTAGGAATAATACGAAGCAAATCCCAAAAAATCCGGATTCGCTTCGGAGGAGAAAATTTGTAAGATTCAATACGAATCTATGAAGCGGCAAATAGATTCGCTTATCTCTATTCTAAACCATAAGAAAAATCGGAAAAAAAGGATCCTGTGTTTTGAGTATCCATATGACCTCTTTCACATGGTCAGCATTTGGTCAGTATTTGATCAGAATTTGAGAAGCAAAAGGAAGGAGTGGGTTCAAAACACAGGAGATTCCAATAATTTCATTACATTTTAACTCTTCCACACATTTTTGGCTTACAAATACTGATTAAATACTGATGCAAAACATTGACCAAAAACTAACCATCTGAAAGAGGCTTTATGTATAATCTAAATACAGAATTAGTTTTTTGGTATTAGTTTTCTGTTCTTCTGGCGGATCACTGCACCGTTGTTGTTTTTTTGTCTTTGTTTTTTTGCTTTACTGAAAGGTGCTGTATGTAGTGATGAGCGAGCCGAAGCGGCAATATTCGGGATTCGCTCGAATATTTTCCGCTTCGGCTCGGCACGGCATCACGAGCCAGCGCGGACTGGTGATGATCCGTGCCGCCCGGCCCCCCTTTAAAAAAGCAGACTTACCTGTTCTGGCCACTGCTGTCCTCTGGCTCCCCGCTCCACTGTCTTCCCTGCCGGCGCACACTATGACCTGACGCAGCGTCAGGTCATAGTGCGCGCCGGCAGGGAAGACAGTGGAGCGGGGAGCCAGAGGACAGCGGTGGCCAGAACAGGTAAGTCTGCTTTTTTAAAGTGGCTGGGTGGGCTGATCTGAGGTCTGATGGGGGCACTGGGGGCTGATCTGAGGTCTGATGGGGGCCCTGGGGGCTGATCTGAGGTCTGATGGGGGCACTAGGGGCTGATCTGAGGTCTGATGGGGGCACTGGGAGCTGATCTGAGGTCTGATGGGGGCACTGGGGGCTGATCTGAGGTCTGATGGGGGCACTAGGGGCTGATCTGAGGTCTAATGGGGGCACTAGGGGCTGATCTGAGGTCTGATGGGGGCACTGGGGGCTGATCTGAGGTCTGATGGGGGCACTAGGGGCTGATCTGAGGTCTAATGGGGGCACTGGGGGCTGATCTGAGGTCTGATGGGGGCACGGCGGGCTGATCTGAGGTCTGATGGGGGCACCGTGGGCTAATCTTAGGTCTGATGGGGCACGGCGGGCTGATCTGAGGTCTGATGGGGCACGGCGGGCTGATCTGAGGTCTGATGGGGCATGGCGGGCTGATCTGAGGTCTGATGGGGGCACGGCGGGCTGATCTGAGGTCTGATGGGGGCACCGTGGGCTAATCTTAGGTCTGATGGGGCACGGCAGGCTGATCTGAGGTCTGATGGGGGCACGGCGGGCTAATCTGAGGTCTGATGGGGGCATGGCGGGCTGATCTGAGGTCTGATGGTGGCATGGCGGGCTGATCTGAGGTCTGATGGGGGCACGGCGGGCTGATCTGAGGTCGGATGGGGGCACCGTGGGCTAATCTGAGGTCTGATGGGGGCACGGTGGGCTGATCTGAGGTCTGATGGGGGCATGGCGGGCTGATCTGAGGTCTGATGGGGGCACTGGGGGCTGATCTGAGGTCTGATGGGGGCACGGCGGGCTGATCTGAGGTCTGATGGGGGCATCGTGGGCTAATCTTAGGTCTGATGGGGCACGGCGGGCTGATCTGAGGTCTGAGGGGGCACGGCGGGCTGATCTGAGGTCTGATGGGGGCACGGCGGGCTGATCTGAGGTCTGATGGGGGCACCGTGGGCTAATCTTAGGTCTGATGGGGCACGGCGGGCTGATCTGAGGTCTGAGGGGGCATGGCGGGCTGATCTGAGGTCTGATGGGGGCACGGCGGGCTGATCTGAGGTCTGATGGGGGCACCGTGGGCTAATCTTAGGTCTGATGGGGCACGGCGGGCTGATCTGAGGTCTGAGGGGGCATGGTGGGCTGATCTGAGGTCTGATGGGGGCACGGCGGGCTAATCTGAGGTCTGATGGGGGCATGGCGGGCTGATCTGAGGTCTGATGGGGGCATGGCAGGCTGATCTGAGGTCTGATGGGGGCACGGCGGGCTGATCTGAGGTCTGATGGGGGCGAGGCGGGCTGATCTGAGGTCTGATGGGGGCACTGGGGGCTGATTTGAGGTCTGAAGGGGGACACAAGATGTTGATCTGAGGTCTGATGGGGCACAAGACGCTGACCTGAGGTCTGATGGTGGCACATTGTGTTGATCTGAGGTCTGATGGGGGCACAAGACGCTGATCTGAGGTCTGATGGGGGCACAATCTGTTGATCTGAGGTTTATTATCCCTGTACGGTGACATCACTGTGTTTATTATCCCTGTACTGTGACATCGCTGTGTTTATTATCTCTGTACGGTGACATCACTGTGTTTATTATCCCTGTGCAGTGACATCACTGTGTTTATTATCCCTGTACGGTGACATCTCTGTGTTTATTATCCCTGTACAGTGACATTGCTGTGTGTATTATCCCACTGCAGGAAGAGGTAAGTGGTCTGTGTTTGTGTGTTTGTTTTCTATTTTTCAGGGTCGTGAATGCAGAGGACTACTTCGGATTCGCTGGACTAGGTCGGACCAGCTTTTTTTTACATAGTAACATAGTTTGTAAGGCATCTGTCCATCCAGTTCAGCCTGTTTTCCTACAAGTTGATCCAGGGGAAGGCAAAAAAAAACCCCTGTGAGGTAGAAGCCAATTTCCTCACTTTAGGGGGAAAAATTCCTTCCCGACTCCAGTCAGGCAATCAGAATAACTCCCTGGATCAACTACCCATCTCTAGTAACTATAACCTGTAATATTATTACCCTCCAGAAATACATCCAGGCCCTTCTTGAACTCTCTTAGTGAACTTACCATCACCACCTCCTCAGGCAGAGAGTTCCATAGTCTCACTGCTCTTACCGTAAAGAATCCTCTTCTATGTTTATGTACAAACCTTCTTTCCTTCAGACGCAGAGGATGTCCCCTCATCACAGTCACAGTCCTCGGGATAAATAGATGATGGGAGAGATCTCTGTACTGACCTCTGATATATTTATACATAGTTATTAGATCTCCCCTCAGTCATCTTTTTTCTAAAGTGAATAACCCTAATTTTGATAATCTTTCTGGGTACTGTAGTCCACCCATTCCAGTTATTACTTTAGTTGCCCTCCTCTGAACCCTCTCCAGCTCTGCTATGTCTGCCTTGTTCACAGGAGCCCAGAACTGTACACAGTACTCCATATGTGGTCTGACTAGTGATTTGTAAAGTGGCAGGACTATGTTCTCATCACGGGCATCTATGCCTCTTTTGATGCAACCCATTATATTATTGGCCTTGGCAGCAGCTGTCTGACACTGGTTTCTGCAGCTTAGTTTGCTGTTCACTAAAATTCCTAGGTCCTTTTCCATGTCAGAGTTACCCAATGCTTTACCATTTAGTATGTACTGGTGACTTGCATTATTCCTTCCCATATGCATAACCTTACATTTGTCAGTGTTAAACCTCATCTGCCACCAGATTAAATTTTTGAAAAAAAAATGGCGTGGGGTCCCCCCCTTTTTTCCTTCACCAGCCAGATACAACCAGCAGCTGCAGCCTGGCACTACCAGGGTGGGAAGGGACACGGTTATTGGCCATTCCCAGCCTAATGGTACCAGCCTGCAGCCGCCCCAGAGCCAGACCCTCAATTTAGAAGGTCCGGTCCTGCGGGTACCCGGCTCTTCCCGGCACCCCTGGTGGCGGTGGGTGCCGAGGTAATAGATGTTGGGGTTAGTGCTGGCCTGCCATACCGGTAAGCACTAAGCCCAGTATTAGTAATCAGGGCCGTCTGTAGATAGCCGTAATTAATAAAACTGTAGTATTGTAAAAAAAAAATCCACACACACCAGTATAAAACATTTTATTGAAATAAACACTCCCCCAGACCCCTGTTTGACCATTTTATTAAAAAAAAAAAAAAAAAGCTGGTCCGACGTAGTCCAGCGAATCCGAAGTAGTCCTCTGCATTCACGACCCTGAAAAATAGAAAACAAACACACAAACACAGACCACTTACCTCTTCCTGCAGTGGGATAATACACACAGCTATGTCACTGTACAGGGATAATAAACACAGTGATGTCACTGTACAGGGATAATAAACACAGCGATGTCACTGTACAGAGATAATAAACACAGCGATGTCACTGTACAGGGATAATAAACACAGAGATGTCACCGTACAGGGATAATAAATAGTGATGTCACAGTACAGGGATAACAAACACAGTGATGTCACTGTACAGAGATAATAAACACAGCAATGTCACAGTACAGGGATAATAAACAGCATGGTGCACGGATTATACTGTATACTATACAGCATGGTGTACGGATTATACTTTGTATTATACAGCATGGTGTACGGACTATACTGTATACTATACAGGATGGTGTAGGGATTATACTGTATACTATACAGCATGGTGTACAGATTATACTGTATATTATACAGCATGGTGTACGGATTATACTGTATACTATACAGCATGGTGTACGGATTATACTGTATACTATACAGTATGGTGTACGGATCATACTGTGTATTATACAGTATGGTGTATGAATCATACTGTACATTGTATAGCATGGTACAGGGATTATAATATATACTGTACAACAAATGCATGGCGGTTACACCATGCAGGACAATATAACCCCTGCGCCACGCTGTACAATATACAGTACGTACAGTGTATGCATATACCCACACACACATACATACATACATACATACATACACACATACATACATAAACACATACTACACACACACATACATACATACACACACATATACATACACACACACATATACATACACACATACTACACACACACATACATATACACACACATACATATACACACACATAAAACATAAAAACTTACTTGTTCGGGCGGCCCCATTGAAAATGCCTATAGTTGTCCGTACGCACGGACAACTATAGAGCTTCTTCATAGGAGCCGCGGCGTATCTATCCGCAATTTTGCGGATAGATACGGCCGAACCTTTGGCCCCTGCAAAATAATTCGGGTCTCCCATAGACTTTAATGGGATTCGGGATTCGGCCCGAATCCACGAATCCCGTGGAAAATTCGGCCCGAATCCACGAATCTTTTAGGATTCGCTCAACTCTAGCTGTATGCTTTTCTTTTTGTTTAACAGAAGAGATTATTTATGAATCTTGGTGCACACTGTTATGCTAGGGCTACACAACGACATTTTGTCGCACCAATGTCGCGCGACAATATTTATAATGATAGTCTATGGTTTCGGACTGCAACATGCCACATGCTGCGACTGTGACACGACAGTAGCAAAAAATCCATCCAAGATAGATATTTCTGTGACTGTCGCAGTCGCAGCATGTCGCATGTCACAGTGCAACACCATAGACTATCATTATAAAAATTGTTGAACAATATTGGCGCAACATCAATGTCGCGCGACACATGTTACAGTGCAGCGCTAGCCTTACTGCCCCTGCTGCTAATGACTGGAATCTGGGTGCACTGGATAGTTAATTCCATGGCGTTAAATAATAGGACCTGATGCTTTTCTTGACCTGAAATACTGATGCGCAGTAATTCGACAGCTAACAGAAGGGATTAGCTATAATTCTTGGTGCACTGCACAGTGAGATTGGGACAACAAGTCGGATGAATATAATTAGGCAGAGGGGCCTGGGTAAACCAGATTTATCGCAGTTCTTGACATATTAATTCGTAATAAATCAAATTTCTTAACGAAGTTTGGCGGATCATCTGAATTTTTCCAAACTTCACTCATCTCAAATGATGACATATCAGAAATTGAAATTATTTGCGTGATGTAATGTTATATTTTCTCTATAAAACCAAAATCAGTTACACATAGAGAACAACACAGCACAAATCTTGCTTCGAAAAAATCAAACATGAAATTATTTTATAGGTGTTTGTACCTTGAGGTCTGCTTTGAATTCTAGCTTCAGCAGAGGAGAAGCGATGGACAATGAGTTCTTTTCATTAAGAACAATTTAGCACAGTCTAGCTTATTTCCTTCCTGCACAGGCCTTCAAAATCAGTTTCATAAAATATTTGTTTCTTGAAGCTGGCTACTTGCCTTCCTTCGCTTATTTTCGCTCTAACTTCATTTATACAGGGATGCAAATGGCACACTTGTGTAAACGAAGAAAAAAAGAAATGCCTAAAATGTTATTCACATAGTCCTGTTTTGGATCCCAGTCCAGGATTTAATATGACATAATGTATTTTTGCACTGATAGATTTTCAGGGAAATTTTTGGGGATGAGTGTTCGTATGACCCGATGAACAAGCAAACAGTCATTTATTGGGTGATCGTATTGTTCTGCTGGCAAGGAAAATCATTATTCTTATGTAGCAGATCGTTCTCTCAAAAGAATCTTGATGATGATCTGCTGTGCAGGAATAATGATTCTCTATGGGGAAACACAATCACTACATCGATTGTTTGTCCCAATACTGCGGAGGTAATGCCCTCATCTCCACTGATGATCTGACAGATATCCATACTGTCTGCTTCATTCCCAATAATCTACCAGATCACCTGCACATGTAAAAGGATTCTTAGTGTCAAATTCACATACCTTATCACCTGTTGCCCTCTTCAGCAACAATCCCTAGTGTAGTTGTTTAAAGTTCATAGTCCATTGTTCTTTTCATACATGTTCATTTCTGATCATCTGGACCCCCTGCCACAAATTTGTAGTAGGGTATGCTGACTACTACTCTCCAGCTTCATCCTTTTCCAGTATGCTTGATGATAATTTTCTTGAATCAGATTCTTCTCTCTAGAGGGTATCATTGATTGATTTTAGTGGGTACCTGTTGTATAGTGACAGGTACTCATAAACAGTCTATTCCTGCACTACATAGACTATTTCCTCTCATACAAAAGGGTCATTGTAACCCAGCACCTACAGCCTTCTCGCCAACTCACAGTCCACTGTACAATGAATTTAAAGGTGGGGTTCTTCAGTAAAGATCACAAATTTTCCCTTCTCATTTACTTCACTATTTTGAACGGAAAATCCCACATCACCTTTCCTTTGCCTGGTTAAATGTAATGGACATAAGTCATTTTTTTTAGCCATATTGTATATTGACCCCAATAGGTGCCACATACCTTAAGTCTTAGAAATTACTTGTTGCATACATTTTGAAAAAAACCTAGCTAAAAAGACAGGTTATTTAATAATATCACAGCCATGATATCATACAACCCTAAAAAATGAACTCTTATAGATATGAATTATATTCTTAGCCCTGCTAAAAGTAAAAGGGGTCTCTAAACCACACAATCCCTTTAAATATGTCTATTTGTGATAGGATCATACATACATCTTCGTCTCAATAATGTTTCTATTCTCATTTTTATGTGTTTTATCAATGATCAATGAGCAAACCTAAATTTGATTACATTGTTTTAGCAGTTTTTAAAGAATAACCAAATATTCATTTTAGCATCAATTTGGAATCTCCCAGAAAACATAGCATATTGTGATTTTCAGCCCAGTAAAAAGTGCATATTCAGTATAAACAGTGGTTTTCAGCCTTTTGTACTCTGAGAGCTAAATTCGGTAAGGAGAATTGGTTACAAGCCACATTCAACGCAATCATAATGCAGATATCCTATTCCAATCAACAGAGTCTGTACACGATACTTACCTCAGCAAGTGACCCCTTCCTACCACTCAGCAGATGTCAGATCAGATAGAACAGAGACAACCTGTCACGGACATTCCTGCGACAGGTATTAGGATACTTTATCAACGCATGTCCAGGCATTCTCTCTCTAAAAGAAAAAAAGGAAAGGGGGGCATTAAATCCCCATCTCACTTTTGGAGGGGTGGGTGGTGAGACAGAAAATGTGCATTTTTCATCCTGTAGTACCCATTTTCTGCTGACTGCCGAGGTGGCGCTAGAGTCAAAGGTTGTGAGAATTGACATGTTTATCGATAGCGGGGCAGGGGTGAACCTGACCGATGCTCAGTTTGCCCGTATGCATGGATTATCTCCGAATGCATTAGAGAAGAAGATTTCTGTGTTTGCTATTGATTCTGCACCTCTATCTCGGAAGTGTTTGTCTCAGATGATACATGATATCAGATTAAGGCTCCATTCACACGTCCGTATTTGTGCACATCCTGGAAAACGGTCAGTTTTTTGCGGATCCGTTGTTCCACAAAAAACTCAGTTTTTCCAGGACATCAGTTCCGTTTTTCCGTAAAAAATAGAAAGGATGTATCCAAATGTCATCCGTTTTTTGAATAACATCTTTTTTTTCACCCCTCCTCGAACGGAATCCGCAAATACTGATGACATGCGGATGCCTTTCCGCATGTCTTCCGCATTTACGGACGTCCCATAGACTTGTATTGGACTATGGACCGCAAAATCGGAGGAAAAGTAGGACAGGAGGATTTCTGTTTGCGGACAGTCGGAACGGACACACGGATGCGGACACCACACGGTGTACTGTCCGCATTTTTTCGGGACCCATTGAAATGAATGGATCTGCATCCAATCCACATAATTGTCCGCAATTGCGGAAACGGATGCGGACACATTATACAGACGTGTGAATGGGCCCTTAGAGTGGGTGAATTTCATCAGGAACTAATTTTGTGTTTTGTGTTGAAAGGTCTTCCTGCTCCTATGGTGCTGGGTTTACCGTGGTTAAGCAAACACAATCCAACCATCGATTGGCATAATAGACAGATTGTGGATTGGGGTGATTATTGCGTTGACAATTGTCTTAATACATCTTCTTCTGCTTTAGCGGCTAAGACATTACCCTCTTTTATATCTGATTTCGCTGATGTATTTTCTGAATGGGGATGCCAGGATTTACCCCCACAATGGGAATACGATTGTCCTATCAATCTTATCCCCGGAGCAAAATTGCCCAAATCTAGGCTGTATAACCTTTCTGGACCTGAGAGAACGGCCATGAAAGAATATATTGCTGACAGTTTGGCTAAAGGACACATAAGACCTTGCAAATCTCCAGTGGCAGCTGGGTTTTTCTTTGTAAAGAAACAGGACAGAACTCTTAGGCCAGGTCTGGATTTACGTGAACTCAGTCGGATTACTGTCCGTGATCCTTACCCCCTTCCTTTGATTCCCGATTTGTTTAACCAGATTGTTGATGCTAAGGTGTTCTCCAAGTTGGACTTAAGGGGGGCATATAATCTGGTCAGGATCAAGGAAGGAAGGGGATAAATGGGAGACGGCTTTTAACACTCCTGAGGGCCACTTTGAGAGCCTGGTCATGCCTTTTGGGCTGACCAATGCTATGGCTGTCTTCCAGCATTTTGTTAATGACATCTTTCATCATCTTGTGGGGAGGTTTGTAGTCGTGTATTTGGATGACATACTAATTTATTCTCCAGATATGGTCACACATCAGGATCACGTTAGACAGGTGTTGCAGATCTTAAGAGACAACAAATTGTACGCAAAATTAGAGAAATGTGTTTTTGCTGTACAAGAGGTGCAATTCTTAGGATACCTGCTGTCATCTTCAGGTATTCGTATGGATCCAGAGAAAGTCCGTGCTGTTTTGGACTGGGATCAACCTGAAAATTTTAAGGCTCTTATGCGATTTTTGGGGTTCACTAACTATTACCAAAAATTTATCAAGAACTATTCGATAATAGTTAAACCCTTAACTGACATGACTATGAAAGGGACGAATGTCTCAGTGTGGTCTGATGCAGCATTGCATTTCCGCTGTGAAGGAGTGCTTTTCTTCTGCCCCTATATTGGTGCAGCCAGATGTGTCACAACCTTTCATTGTGGAGGTTGACGCATCCGATGTGGGGTAGGAGCAGTTTTGTCACATGGTCCGTCACCAGGTAAATGGCGCTCATGTGCCTTTTTCTCTAAAAAAACTCTCTGCTGCGGAGAGAAATTACAATGGGGGTAATAGAGAGTTACTGGCCATTATGTTGGCTTTTAAGGAATGGCATCATTGATTGGAAGGGGCGATTCACCCTATCACGGTATTCACTGATCACAAAAATCTGGCTTACCTGGAGTCGGCTAAACGACTTAACCCAAGGCAGGCCAGATGGTCTTTGTTCTTCACCAGATTCAATTTCATTGTCACGTATCGTCCTGTATGAGTGTGAGTGGCTCACCACCAGAAATCAATGGAATTAGGTGCTCTAATCCAGGCTATACCCACAGCCTATTCGTATTCAAAGAACAGAGAAAGTGATAGTAATCAATGGATGAGCACACTCCACCTGTATTGTAGAAATAATAATACTCAACTGGGTCTCCCTTATATATAAACAATGAAATGTAAATATAATATATGAATGTAAATATAAATAAATGGGTATTTATTAATGATACATAAAATTAAACGCTTAGAATGTAATAAAAATAGAAATAAAATATATTGCATATAATAATTGGCTGGCCAGCAATAAGAATTAATAGGGAAATAATAAAATAGTAGTAACAGATAAGAAAAGATGGTAATGGAAAAAAAAAAAAAAGGATCAGAAAAATAGTAAAAAATGATAAAAAAAGATAAGATAAAAAAAGGTAAAAAAGGTACAAGGTAAGTGTCCTATTCTCCAAAAATCAAATATTGATCCTTATAGATGGCTCTATGTTTCAGTAGTTCATAGTAATGCTGTCCATCTATTAGTTCCTTAGTGATGTTGCTATTGCAGTAGTATTATCCCAATAATAGCGATGCTTCAATATACCGACATATATTAATACTTTACCCCACCTTTCATAGTCTCCTGGGGAGCGATGTAGCCGCTGAAGCTCGATGTCCGGGATACTTTGTCGGATACGTCAGCCCTCAGTCTTGGTATCTGTGGCTGGTAGTGTGCGGGCGCTGACCTCCTGTGTACTTGATACGGAGGTGTCGGGCTTTCGCGCACGCTTATTTTCCTGCCGGCGGTGATTTCAGTGGCGTCCCACGTGCTGGTGGAGTATCTTTTTTTATTTTTTTGTTTTTTTTGTCATTTCCCTGTGGATTTAGAATAATCGTTATTCAGGGATTTCAGAACTGTCCTTAATCGAGGAGCATGGTTGATAAGTGGTGGAAGGTCTTGGTTGTTAAAATCATAAATGGATGAATGAAAAGATGAAAAAATGAATGGAGAATAAAAGAATAATAAATCCACAGTTTCAAAGGTCAATTAATAGGCTCAAATAACTCCAATACAGCTCCAATGTATTCTGCCAGTGTCCGTACTGTCCTTAAAATAGGCCAAACGCGTTTCGAGGCGTAGTCTCCTGCCCCTTCCTCAGTGGCTATTAGTATTGGACTGCGGACCTGGCAAGCTTAAATAGTGACATGGTGAACATCCATTAGGTAATAGCTAAAAGGTGACATGGATCCAGAACTGTTTTCTTAAACTAGTATTGTAGAAACTGTTGTGAATAGATATATAGTAGCGATAAATAAAATCAGTAGATGATGAATAGATACATAAATGGCAGTGAAAGAAGCATATATATCATAAAAGGTAGGATAATAAAACAATAAATAAATGACAATGTATGAAAATAAAAATACAAATACTTTCAACTGCTGCTTTTTTGGTGCTTTGTGTCAGTGCAGTTTTGGTGTTTGATTCTAGTGCAGTGATTTATTTGATGTGCTAATAGATGAGTCTCACTTTAAAATGTCTGGTGTTTACTATATTCAACGATTATATTATTTTTCATTTGTGTTCAATAATTTTTTGATTTGTTATGTTGTTATTTAGTATTGTGTATGTAACTTAGTGTGTAGGTGGGGTTATGTGCACAGGTAAGTATTCCTATATTCATCATTGGTATGTTTCAAATGATGTTGTATATCTTATGTATTTATTTGAATTTGTGTTTGCTTCATTTCAGTTTGTTCCTGGTTTTTAATGGTTTTTAATGATTTTTGATGATTGGGGGTTGGGGGCCTCACAGGGAGGGGGGTCAGGGTGCTGGTAAAGAACAGCCTGACCCTGACCGCCCGTCTCTGCAGGGCACCCAGCCCAGATCAACGGATTCTACAAAAAAACGAAGATCTCCATCTCAGCGTTCAGGCCTTGTGGGATCATCGTGTTGAACTCAAAGATTCTTCTTGATTCAATCCTGGACATACTATGTACATGATTTCCTCCTCTCCATGGTCGGGGAACTTTTTCTAAAGCTGTAAAGGTAAGTGAAGATGGGTCTTTGTTATGGACTTCTTTAAAGTGTTTTGAGAGTGAATGTAAGTCGTACCCCTTTTTTATATTATTAATGTGTTCTGATATACGTTTTTTAAGTGTGCGTTTCGTCCTTCCAATATATTGTTTTTTACATGGGCATTGGATCAAATATATCACATCAGTAGAATTACAAGTCATATGTTCTCTAATTGTTTGGGTACGTTTATTTGTTGTTGAATGGATTTCTGTTGTTTTTTTGGGGAATTTTGTAATTTTGCAGTTGTTGCAGCTACCGCAACAGTAAAAACCTTTTAGTGATAACCAATTGGTGGTTTTTTGTATCTTTGTGCTTTTAACTGTGGGGGTGACCTTGATTCCTAGATTGGGGGCTTTTGTGTATACTATTTTTGGTGAATCTGATATTTGGGATCCTATAATCTTATCATTCTGTAATAAATACCAGTGTTTTTTCAATATTCTTTCAACTTCTCTATGTTTGGAGTTGAATGGTAATATTACTCTCATTTGGTCTTCATTTTTGGTTCCCTTGGTGTCTGTATTAAAGAAGTTTTCCCTATTCATCTCTCGAACTTTGTTCAGTGAGGATTCAATAATGGAGGATGGGTATTTTTTATTAATGAATTGTTGTTTTAGATTAATGGCCTCATCTTCAAATTGGTCAGTGAGCAATTTCTCTTTAATCTTCTGAATTGGCTAATTGGGATGTTAATTAACCATCTTGGTAGATGGCAGCTGTTAAATAGAATATAACTGTTTTTCATAACTAGTTTCTGATAGGTACTGCATATTAGTTTATTGTTATAGGTTTTTATTTTTAGATCCAGAAATTCAATTTTGCTGTTGCTAGTTGTAGAAGTAAATGTTAAATTATAATTGTTTGAGTTTAAATTACTAATAAATGTGTCCAAATTGTCAGATGTACCCTGCCAGATGAAGATGATATCGTCTATGTATCTCCGCCATAGGACCAGGTTCACCCCCAGGTGTGGTTCGATGTGTTCCCGTTCCCACTGCGCCATAAATAAATTGGCATAACTGGGGGCGAACCTGGTACCCATGGCGGTTCAACATTGCTGTATGAAAAATTGTGAGTTGTACCAGAAATAGTTATGGGTGAGGATGTGATAGATACTGTCCATGATAAATTTTATTTGTTTGGAGTCTAATTCACTATTATTGGTTAGTTGTTCCTTAATTGCCTGTATACCTAATTTATGATTAATGACTGTATATAATGAGTTTACGTCTATGGTACCCAACTGCCAGTGTGATTTAAAATCTAATTGTTCCAGTGTATGTATGATGTCAGTGGTGTCTTTGATGTAGGATGGTATTTTCTTAACTGAGGGTTGAAGTAATTTATCTATATATTGTGAAAGGTTGGATGTGATTGAACCTATTCCAGAAATGATCGGTCTTCCAGGTGGTGTTTGAATGCTTTTATGGATTTTCGGTAAATGATAGAATATGGGTATTCTCTTTTCGGTTGATGTAATAAATTTAAATTCCCTTTCTAATAGAATATTGTCTTCTAATCCTTTTTGACACAGTTGTTTTAGATTATTATAAAATATAGTTGTAGGGTCTGTTTTTATTTTTTTGTATGTAATAGTGTCAGCCAATTGTCTTTCGCTTTCCTTGTTGTAGTCTTCATAATTTAATATGACTATTGCTCCCCCCTTGTCCGCAGGGCGTATTACTATTTCCTCATTTGTCTGTAATTCTTTAATTGCTGTGATTTCCCCTCTAGTTAGATTGTTTTTTGTGTATTTTTTATTTTCCTGATATCATTCTCTACATTTTTTTTGAATGTGGCTAATTCCTCACTGATTTCTTGGCGTGGGTATCTTTTGGATTTGGGTTTTAAATCGGTATGTGTATAAGTTGGATGTTCTTCTGTTGTTTTAACAATAGGGTTTTTCATATAATATTTTTTTAAACACAGCTTTCTAATGAATTTTTCGACACCAATATATGTGCCGAATTTGTCCAATTGTCTAGTGGGAGCAAACTTTAAACCTTTGTTTAGGAGGTTGGTTTGTGTTTTTGTTAGTGAGGTATTGCT
The DNA here is from genome assembly GCA_900303285.1 of Rhinella marina. Taxonomy (NCBI): domain Eukaryota; kingdom Metazoa; phylum Chordata; class Amphibia; order Anura; family Bufonidae; genus Rhinella; species Rhinella marina. The sequence goes on from ONZH01013643.1 coordinate 48,524, forward strand.
GAGATTTACTATTATGTTATCTAGTTCCGTGCCCTGTGTTATCTGGTTCTTTTTGTTCTTTCGTAATCCTCGTCTTGTTCTCTTTCGTGTTGCTGTGGATGTGTCCTTCTTTGGTCTGGGTAGTTGTTGTGACAATTTTGTATCTGTTGGTTGTGTTTCTGATAATTGTGATAATGTGTCTGTTCTAAGTCTGATTGGTGTCTTGGTGGTATCTGTCTTTCCATGTGTTGATGATTCTGACGGTGTCTGAGATTGTATCTGTGAATTGGTGATGGTGTTCTCCTTTGTGCATTTCTTTGTGTTTGCGGTGATCTTCGGTGTGTCCTGATTCTGTGGTGGGGGGGGTGTTTGGTCTAAAAAAAGAGGTTTTTTCAACGGTTCATATCTATTAGAAGTTGGAATTGTGTATGAGGGTGTTGAGTATTTTGTTTGTCTCTCCTTAGTATTCCCATCATGTGTTCGGTATCTCGTATGTCTTTCCTCAGTGTTTTCATCCTGTAATCTATTTGTTCTATTGTTAAAATGACTATTTGTTGTCTTGTTTTCCTCTCTTATCCCTTCCTTATGTGTGTTCCATCTCATTTTTCTATTCTTTTTGTAAACAATTTCTTTTTCCAAAGTATCTAAACTTTTGCATATTCTTTCCTGCCATTTAGTATATTCCTCATCGCGTGGTAAATTATCAGTGATCGTTTTGAGATCGTTGATTTTTGTAGTAATTTCTGTCAATATTTGTGTACGTCTCTTTATTATCATCTTTACTAGCGTAGTTGATTGGGTTCTAAGGAAGGTGTTCCATTCTTGTTGGAACTCTTCGTTATACAGGTCCTGCGCTGGATCCTTATTAAGTGTGAGACCTTTTGGTATATTGTCATTTATTATATATTGATTCAATGTTTTTATCTCCCATCTTTGTCTTAGTTGTTTCAACAGTAATTTCTCTAATTCTTTAAAAGTGTCGTCCGTAGAATTTGTGATTGTCTGTGTATTAATTTCTGTGTCAAATACATAGTTTTCAACGTTTTTACATTTTCTATCAATACAATCCCAGATTTCCATGATTGTCTAGGGTGGGAGCTCAACTCTGGGTAAATAACGTGGTTTCAGACAAGTTTGTATGAGTATGAGTGGCTCACCACCAGAAATCAATGGAATTAGGTGCTCTAATCCAGGCTATACCCACAGCCTATTCGTATTCAAAGAACAGAGAAAGTGATAGTAATCAATGGATGAGCACACTCCACCTGTATTGTAGAAATAATAATACTCAACTGGGTCTCCCCTATATATAAACAATGAAATGTAAATATAATATATGAATGTAAATATAAATAAATGGGTATTTATTAATGATACATAAAATTGAACGCTTAGAATGTAATAAAAATAGAAATAAAATATATTGCATATAATAATTGGCTGGCCAGCAATAAGAATTAAGCCTTTCACGACCGGAGCTTTTTTCGGTTCTGCATTTTCGTTTTGTGCTCCCTGCCTTCAAACAGCCATAACTCTTTTATTTTTCTGTTCACATAGCTGTATGAGGGCTTGTTGTTTGCGGGACAAGTTGTACTTTCCAACGCCACCATTTAATATTGCATACGGTGTAGTGGGAAGCGGGAAAAAAATTCCAAACCGGGTGAAATTGCAAAGAAAACGCTATTCCGCTACAGTTCTACGGGTTTCTTATTTACAGCATTCGATGTGCATTAAAACTGATCCGTTACTTTCATTCTACTGGTCAGTACGAATCCGGCAATACCTAATATGTATAGTTTTTCCTGCGTTTAGATGGTGATAAAATAATTAGAAAGTTGCCCTTTTTTTTTTTTTTTTTTCCTTGTCATATATTGACCCCTATAACTTTTTGGTATTTATGTGTACAGAGCTGTATGGGGGCTCATTTTTTGCGGGGCGGTCTGAAGTTTTTATTGATACCATTCTGGGGTGTGTATGACTTTTTGATCACTTTTTATTTAATTTTTTTTAGAAAAAAAAAGGGACAAAAAACTGCGAATCGCCATTTGGATGCTTTTTTCCGCCACACAATTCACCGTATTGAATTTTTTTTTTTATATTTTAAAAGTACGGGCGTTTTCGGTCACGGTGATACCCATGATGTCTATATTTATTGTTATTTAGGTATTTATTTTTTACTTATACGGAAAGGGGGGTGATTTGAACTTTTATATCTTTTTTATTTTTTATATATTTTTTAACATTTTTTTTTAATTTTTCTGTGATTATTTTAAAGCTCAAATATCATCTGATCTATTGTGTTTTGTTTTTTTTCTTTATGAGCAATCATGGATTTACTAGATGCAGTTAAAACCATGAATTGCTCATTTCTTATCCTGGCCTGCCATCTAGTGGCCAGAATAAGAATTGCAGTTTGAAAACTGTAATCCTCACCAGCGAGGATTACAGTTTTCATATGGTGTACAGACACCCCGATTGGCCAATCGGGGTGTCTGTACACCACCCGGAAGCGTGGGCTTCCGGGTTCAGACGCTTCCTGATGCCGTGATCACGTGTGATCACGGCATCAGAAGGCCCTGGAAGTCTCCGAAGACGGAGGTAAGATGCGGCAAGTCTCTGCTGTTAGAAACAGCAGAGACTTGCCGGCCATGACGCCCGCCGCACCCGCGAGCGGGCGTCATGTCCCCGCACCGCCCGCGCGCCGTACATGTACGGCGGCGGTCGGGAAGGGGTTAATAGGGAAATAATAAAATAGTAGTAACAGATAAGAAAAGATGGTAATGGAAAAAAAAAAGGATCAGAAAAATAGTAAAAAATGATAAAAAATGATAAGATAAAAAAAGGTAAAAAAGGTACAAGGTAAGTGTCCTATTCTCGTCCTGGGATTAAGAATGTCAAGGCGGATGCCTTGTCACGTAGTTTTCCCGTAGGGAGTGATTTTGAAGATCCGAGTCCTATTTTGTCAGAAGGGGTGGTGATATCCGCTCTTTACCCTGATCTTGAGGCTAAGGTGTTAGAGGCCCAGGGAGACGCACCGGAGTCTTGCCCCCCTGGGAAATTGTTTATTCCATCTGAATTGTGTCATAAGGTGTTTGAGGAACATCACTGTCCAGTGCTTGTGGGACACTCTGGGAGTAAATCCACTGTCGACCTCATCTCTCGTAGATTCTGGTGGCTAGGCCTGCATAAGTGTGTTGAGAACTATGTGTCAGCCTGTAGTGTCTGTGCACACACTAAGGTGACACATACTCGACCTTCTGGACCCCTACTTCCGTTGCCCATCCTGTCCAGACCATGGGCTCATTTGTCTATGGACTTTGTCTTTCCAGACGAATTAGGCAGGTCGGTGATAGTTATTCTGGTGGTAGTTGATAGTTTTAGTAAGATGGCGCACTTTATTACTCTTACCTGGCATACCTAATGCTAAAACACTTGCACAAGTGTTTGTTGACAATATTGTGAAACTACATGGCATTCCCACTGACGTGGTCTCGGATTGTGGGACTCAGTTCATATCCAGGTTCTGGAGGGCGTTCTGTAATCGTCTGGGCGTACAACTGTCCTTCTCTTTGGCTTTTCATCCTCAGTCGAACGGACATACGGAGCATACTAATCAGAGTCTGGAGACTGACTTGAGATGTTTTGTCTCTGAGAATCAGGAGGAGTGGTCCTCGTTTTTGTCTCTGGCGGAGTTTGCCATAAACAATCGTAGACAGGAGTCCCCTGGCAAGTCTCCGTTTTTTGGGGTATATGGATTTCACCCACAGTTTGGCACATTTTCTGGTTTAGATACTTCTGGTATCCCTGAA